>ARYC01019118.1:0-24324 GCA_000711775.1 Oxytricha trifallax | reverse complement strand
TCTCTGTTTATATAACTATTGATTTATCATGTCAATTATTCTTAAGAATATATGAGCGATTAAATCCTAAAAAATCTTGTTATTAAAATATCAATATTTATCTTTATTTTAATTTTTTCAATCTTATTAATTTAACCACATCATTTTCAAAATTTTTTCACCATGGAGAATAAAGAATTTAAAACTTTCATGGTATCAGAAAATTATAAAATGATAAGCTTTTTATGCTTTTAATTGAAAATTTCATATTAATCTTTGCTAACTATGAGAATAAATCGTGTTGCCAAAATATTTTGAGGGAATAACTTACAATATGCAATGCAATTTCTATAAAATGAGTTGAGAGTAGTAAGACAACAGAAAATAGTCTAAGCCAAATAATCTTAAGTGTAATTGAAGTGTGCATTTGAGATAATCGATCTAGAAGCCAGATGTTAATATCAAAAATAATAAAATAATAAATGTGAGATTTATGAGCAATTTTGTTAAATACATGGAAGGGCTAACAAAATATTTAACGGAAGTTATTATGAAAAGGGCAAGTACGAACAATTAATTCATAAATAATCAAAAATTTCATTTGACTCATGAAAACTGGAACTGTACTCATATTTATTAATCTTGACATATATCAAGCTTTTTCTATGATATTCTTATCAAAACAACTAAGAAATTAAAGGCAAATAATACACTATGTTGTAATTGGTATCAATTACACGAAACATATTGCCATCCTGAGTTCAGATGCATGATTTTTTTTAAAAAAAAGGAGTAAAGAAAGTCAACCAGACCCGCCTCTCCTCTATTGATTGGAAAAAAATTTAAATAAATATGAGAATATTATTCCAGAGAAGTAACTAATAGAAACTCAAATATTAGATGAAAGAAATAGGTGGTTTGGATCATAAGATTAGTTAAGAATATATATTTTTATTGCTTTAATGAATACAAACTCAGATGCCATTGTGTTATATTTAATAATTATCGTTTAAAATTTATGAATATAGGAAGATAGCTATAATCATTTCTGCAAGGAACAATTATTTGGTTTGCAAATTAATTTAGTATGTTATGGTGCCTACAAAGCATAGCTACTGACAGAGATGAATGCCATGATATCTAATAAAATGAATAGAAGCGCAATGATGTAAAATAAGCTTTATATTACTATTAAAATATCTGGAGGAGTGATGAAATCCTAAAAAAATCAGAGAGTGGTTTGAATTTAGTATTATATACAATCCCTGCAGATACGAAGGATTTCTGATATTCAAGATAAAACAATTGATGATACTCCCATAATAGCTTTAACTTAAAAGATGAACTTTAAAATTTAATATAAAATCACTTCAGATCATTTAATGTAGTTGAAATTACTAAATTAATAATTGATAATTAACATACACCATGCTTACAATTCAATTATGCATGAGTTTGATTAACTAAATAATAATAAAACACTTAATCCAAGAAATTATGAGCATATTTAATTACAATAGATGCAATTCATAGCGTTGTTAAGAAATAATAAGCGAAATTATAAGCTTATAAATGAGAATTTATTTGATTATTCTACATTATTGAAGCTTTTAATTTCGTAATTACAAGTTTCTGAAAATCTCGACGATATAAAAAGCAGTTAGCAGTATTACATAGCTTCAAACAAACAAATTATCAATATTATATATTCTTTTCATTGTGCAGTTTTAAATTTTTTCACATCACTCATATCGAAATAAAATGCTTACATGATTTATGAATTAGAGTAAAGGAGCTTAATTTATTATTTGGTGAATTAAGATTAAAATACTCGATAGTAACTATTAAGCAAATATCAAAAGAATTTGAGAGATAAGGATTCTTAAATAATGCTTATAAACCTGAGAATAGTTATTTAATTAGTGAAAAACTCTATGTAAAGCAGTTTCTTTTTTTAATTAAATCTACT
Organism: Oxytricha trifallax; assembly: GCA_000711775.1. NCBI lineage: Eukaryota > Ciliophora > Spirotrichea > Sporadotrichida > Oxytrichidae > Oxytricha > Oxytricha trifallax. The sequence continues at coordinate 22,376 of ARYC01019118.1, read as the reverse complement.
CTATACTTAAAATTTTTGAACCAATTATTAAAGAATAAATTAGATTGACTGTTAAATAAGAAGAATTTTAGTTTAAAAAGTAAAAAATCTGGAAGATAAACTTCAGTCATATAAAGGTAAATTAGAGGCATTTTATAGATGAATGTAAAAGTATTAGAATAAAAAAATTACAGATGAGGAAGTTAATGAAGATCAAGATGACTCTATTAAATGTAGGCTGAACATCTATAGACTTTATTAAAATGAAGTTAAATAAATCAATGAGGATATTAACATCGAATAATAATAGCAATAAGTAAAGAAAGAAAAAGAAATTAACACTGAAACAACAAAAAAAAGTAAAATATAAAAATTTTAAGAGATAATTGAAGGAAGGTAATTCAAAATACTTATTAGATGGCAAAAGCTGATTTCGATGAAAACTTACGAATTGCTAAGAAAATATTAACCATTACTTAGATTATCAAGAGATAGACGACAGCTATCCTGAGAAAATTAATGCTCCAAGGTAACAAATGAAAATGGTTAAAAAGAATGGATTAATACCTTATCATAAGTAATATTTACCAGAGAACCAGAGATTCAAAGTCCTTTGAATCAATACTTGATGCTTGCCGGTAATCAAGACATACTAGCAGTAATAATGATAATGAAAATGTTTAAGAATTAAGTTTCTAATCATTTGTGAATTTTGATATAATCTTCGAGAAAATGAGTTAATTCTTCAGGATTATAATAATCAATGTAGCAAAGATATACAGTAAATAAAATGTACTCTTAATAGTGATATATGACAGTTGCATTAAATATTTTGCAAAATGTATTCAACCATCTTAGGAATTATTCATAATTTAAGATAATTTAACGCAGCTCTAATATGAGGATGAATTTAGCTAAATAGTCCTAAGTTTAATGTTTTAAATCCTTACAAGAGAAGTGAGGATATTAAAAAGTTTAAGTTTATTAAAGGCTTAAGCAAGGAATTATAAAAACTAAAAATCTTAATGAATGCTACTTCAATAACATAAATGAACAATAAAGTCAGTAAATGCATTAATACTGGAATAAGTGGCTTAAATACTATTAAAAATATAACTCTTAGTGACACTAATTCAAATAATGTTGAAAGTCTAGGAGAGGAAGGAGAATTTAACTTCATGTCAATTTATTTTAAGATTACAAGTTGGAATTTACAAACAAATTCGGCTGTATTAGGAGGTGTTCTCTATTTATAAATATACCAATCTTTATATAGACGCTTGTTTATATGGAAGTATATCCAATCTTTGCAAGTAATAGTTTTTTATCTGGCCACTAATTCAATGTTTAAAGAAAGTGGAACTTATTAATAGGGCTCTGTCTTCTATATTTTAAATATTCTTTATATACATCGTTGAAGAAGAAACTCTGAAGATACGGTGAAGATATCTTTTAGCGGAGGCTACTGCAAAAACTAGAGACACTGTGCGAGATTAGAATTTAATTGGAAAAATGATTAAAATAATAATATGTATTTGTTTAATGTTTTATTAAATACAGTTTATGTAAATAGGTACGTCTAATTTAGATATTTAGTTAATTAGGCAGTTAAATAAATAGGGATATAATTACATCTGAAAGTTTTTGTATTAATGGCTGTTATGTATGTGATTATTAGTTTTATATTTTTATTTTGCATTTAACCCAATTTGAATGTATTTTATTAATATCCCTTCATTCTTACATTCATTAGATATCATTTTTAAAATGTTCATTGTTTTATTAATTTTTAGCTATAAATATAAATTAATTTATTAATATTGTAGGAAAGCATTCAAAATTGGGAAATTAATTATATTTAAATTATTAATAAATCAAATTATTGTTAGTTAAAGTTGTCAAATTTAAACGATTTTGGGCCCATTTGATAGAAAATTAAAAATTAGCTGGGCTCTGTTATTGACGGTACTATTTTATCGCATCCCTGGAGCGAGATAACTTCACTCTAATTAAACATCTCTAAATTCACTAAATTATACACTCACATTAAAGTAAAGTTATCTCGCTCCAGGGATGCGATAAAATAGTACCGTCAATAACAGAGTCCAGCTAATTTTTAATTTTCTATCAAATGAGCCCAAAATCGTTTAAATTTGACAACTTTAACTGACAATAATTTGATTTATTAATAATTTAAATATAATTAATTTCCCAATTTTGAATGCTTTCCTACAATATTAATTAAGAAATAGAATATCTTATAAATAAGACAATTTAGGATTTTATTATAGATCATGATAAAATTAATTTACAAGATTGCTAAATCTGAAAACTTCTAATACTAAAAATATTTTGTTTTTAATTATCAATGTATTTTAGACTATTTTTTCTTTTTTTGACTGTATCTTTCAAATCCTAATTTATCTATTGATATTCCATTTGCAATATACAGTGCTTGTTTGAGTATTTAAAAAGATATTAATGGACCATATCTATATAGTGGAGATACATATAAAATATGTTCTATATTTAAGTAAAGTGTCATTTTTACAAATTTATCATCATATAACGCTCTACAATTTTCTAGAGTTATTGTCTGACTAGACAATAATCAAAACCCCAAAACCCCTTCAGTAGTTTGATTGAGCTTTTGATTGATAAAAGTAGACTATTAAAACATACTTAATTAGGGTTTTAATAGGGTTTTGTATGGGTTTAATGTTTAAATATTAGTAATTTAAGTGAGTATAACAAGCAAGTTTTTAAAATATTTCATACAAACATAAGCTTAGAGTCATGTGGCAGTTCTCTGAATTTTATCTTTCTAAGTTGATGTTTGATTGTTTCTATTGTTTGTTAATTCTCTTAGCTTGGCTTGATAATAGTTGAGTATGCAAGTTCTCTGAGACCTCCATTTATTTTATTTTTATCGAGATATTGTTTGATTCTCTGCTTAGAATCTCTCTCACCCCTGCAGCTAAAGTAATCGTTTCTTGGCATGTCGCTCTCTATTATTATTACTGCTAGAGCCCAGATATCCCATTAAGTGTCTCCATCTCTCCAATCCTCTCTCTCTCTCTGGGAAATATCCAGGAGTGCCGTATACATTTCCTTATGCAGAGGCTTGCACTCTTTGAGCTCTGTTGAAGTCAATAATATAAACTCTAAGAGGCTGAAAGTTTCATCATGATGTTCTCTGGCTTTAAGTCTCTATGAACATAACCTAGCTTGTGAAGCTCTTCAATCCCCTCAACTATCTGCTATACTATCTAGCTAATTTATCTCTGACATCTATTGTCAGATAAGAATTCTCTGTAAGTCATTTCTAGTAAGGGAAGCCTGAAGACTATATGATCTTTACCAAATAAAATAGCATCAAGCTAAATAATATGCCTACACTCTTTGTGCTTTGCCTTTTATAGAGCATAATACTCATTAGCAAATTCCATTTGAAACTTTTCATCAGCAAGGAAGTATTTGAAAGGATATATCTTTTAAGCATATTAGCCATCAGTGATGACTCTCTTTTCTATTTTATCCTCTAGAGTGAGATAGCTTTCTAGGCAAGAATCTAAGTCAATAATTTTAAATATAGAAATCTTCATCGCCTCAATTTATACCATGATTTTATTTATCTCTGAGACTGGGAGGTTCTTAACTGCTTTCTTCATTTTCACTTACTTCTAGACCTCGTACTCAGCGATCGATTTCTTGTAATAATCTTGTACTTAATTGATAAAATAATATCTAAGTAAATTTTAAAGAGATTTTTCTTAGAAACTTCTGATTAATACGTCATAGTTGAAACGAAAATATTTTCTTATGATATTTTAAAATAAATTAGATAATAATAATAATGCATTAATTCTTGTAATAAAGCTCAATAAAACTAAGTTTTAAGTTTCAACAAGGTTCGTATCGGGATACTTAAAATTAAACAAAACATAAAATTAAACAACAATGCCATTCATACAATTTTTATTATATTAAGTTGATTGTTATTATTTAATTAGCATTAGTATGAATATTTAATATATATTTAAATATATATCGATATCTGATATAAAAATGCTTCATCTTTATTTAATGCTTATAATCCCCTCTTAGCATCACAAGGTAAAGTTCTATTTCGCCAAAACCTTAGGTTCTACTGGGTATAATTGCTAAAAATGATTAAAGATATGGTTTTGTAACTTACAATTTAAGCGATTGAACAGACATCACCTGCATCCTTTTTCTAAGAATGAATTTTAATAGTGCTACTTCAATAATTTAAAATGGAAAAATCTTTGGTAAATAGATTAAATTATTAACAATGCCTGAATTACTTAAATAGTAGGAATCCAATTAAATATAAGAATAATTTATTCAATCTCAAATAATGAAGATTGGTAAATTCAAAGGAAAATGAAGATATTTTTTTAAGTAATACATATTCAATTTCTTACAAAGATAGGTTTTAGACCTAGATGTGCAAAGATATACCTTACTTAAGACTATTTATAATTGCTTTATTGAAGTGTTTTTTAATTAATAAAGCAATTTGATAGATATAGCATTGATCTTTAAAAGCTCTCTAAGACGCTTTGAACTAACTCATAAGTTTTTAAAGTTTTCAAATAAAAAATTTATTTAAATTTTGTTGAATAAACTGGCTTTGTAAAAGTAAAATTTATAGATGTTTAAGCTACTCTACTTTTATTGAAAGGTTTAAATAAGGTTGTCAAAGATGCTAGGGTTAAAATAAATTAAAAATAATCAAGGTAGTCAGCACATTATTGCTTAATATGAGAAGGTGACTTAAGATAACAACTTGCAATGCTGCATTAGCAAAAGATCATCAATAAAATAGTAGGAGTTAAATAATAGTACTAATAAGTTATGTTATAAAATCAGAGATGCTAGTATGTGTAGGTTTAATTAACAATAAGTGCAAGTATTTATAAAATATATTACAGGCAACAAACTATCAAATAATTCACCATAGAAATCCACAAAGTATTATGCAGTGTAAAACAATATAGCTATTTGTTTATTTTCATCAAATGAAAGATTAAGAAATTAAGAAGCTTGATTGAAAGACTTGAGAATGATGTGTTACGGCAGGAGTTGCATTATATAGAGGAGGATACTCCATGTAAAATATTGCCTAGGAGAAAAATGAAAATTTGTTTCGATTTAATTTATTGCAATCAGAATTAATAAGTTTATCATTGTCAGTTTAAATTATTTAAATTAAAATTTTGGTTTAAATAGTCAAAAAGTTTAATGCCTTATAAGCATAAAATTAAACTAAATTAGGGGAAATAGATTAAAATCCAAGTGAAGACAAAATAAACTAGCTAACTATTTCTATATAACATTTAATAGAAGACATCGAAATTAGAATATTGATATACTTGATTGATGATGAGGAAGATACTGTAAAAACGATTAATTAGGTAATATAGAGGCAGGTTGGTATCTAATTAGGATGGCAGGTATTAATGAGAAAAAGATGCTTAATTAATATTATTGGCTTTAAAATTTCAAGTATAAGATTATTTATTATACATTTTTGTTTAAATTTGATGCAGCTATATATTAAGATGGGATTTGGTCTAATTTAGAAATAAACAAGATTTATGGCATATTGACTTGATCTTATATTAATTTTCAAAAAATGAAATATAACTTATTTTATTCAAATGTTATTTTTAATTAAAACATTTACTAATAATTATTAATTTAATATTTAACCAGTTAGGTAAACTTCAAAATCTGTTTGAATAAATGATTTACAAATGGTCAAATTAAACAATTTAGATTAAAAAAAAAAAGAATTTATCTAGAAAACTTAAGAAAGCTAATAAATTTGTCTTGCTCGTAAAAGTGGAAATTGCTATAAAATAATCATATTCTGATACATCTTTTAGTTTTGTAATATATATATATATATTAAATAGAATTCGATATAAGTTTTAAAGAAATGAGAGAAGTAAAGCTGTGGGAACAATCATTATAGAACTCAATGAATCAAAGCAACGGAATCAAGATTTAATTCAACTGTATTTCAATGAATTGGAGGAGAGAAACATATTAATAAAGAAGACAAAGTAATCTTAAGATCAAATTCTTTCGTAAAATGAGATTTATTAATAAATTATCTTAATAATTATGATTGTAGATGCTTAATAAATATATAAAATACTATATTAATTAGAAAAAAAGGTTATTGGTAGACCGCATTAATCTAAAAACTATTTATTTATAAAAAAAATGGTGAATAATGATTAGTCAGAATTTGAGGTAAGATTTCAAAGCCAATCATATATTCTTCTTAAAGGCTTTGAGAGTAAAAAGATTATAGAAGTTTGAATATTTAAAACAGCAAGTGCAATCATTAAATTAATAAGATAATTTTCTGAGGTGATTAATCCAATGTAGATAGTTGTTTAGTGTTTAACTTAAAGATAACTAGGGTGTTTCAAATAAAATTTGCGAGTTAAGGAAGGAGAGTAATCTTGAGTAGCTATTTAATTTAAGTAATAAATAAAAATAATTATTGTATATAGCAAGTATAGTTTGGGATAATAATTTAATCAAAATCGGCTTTTTATAATTCCTTATATTTTAAAAAAATATTAACTTTTGATAAAACCCCAAGAATAAAATTTTAAGCCAAATTAGTGAATTATTTGTCAGAAATTAAATAAGATAATACTGCATTATTAACGTCTCACATATTTACTATGATAAAAAATTAGAATAAAAAAGTTAATTAAATATGAAAGATCAAAGCACAAAGAGCAAAAGGAGAATCAGATTTCAATTCTTTTCAGATGATTCTTAACAATTGTTTTATTCCTGAATTCGTCTAATCCCCATCGATACAGAAAAAGTAATATTGCAGCTACATGTAAGAGTGCAGACTCTAATTAGAAACTTGATAATCAATTATTTATTAAAGCCATTAAAACTCTCTCTCTTGAATGATGCCCAAACCTCTTTTTAATCGATTAATTACATTTTGAGTGAGAAAGACCTACAACTAGACCCTCATCTTTGAAACATCAGTTTCGAATCGTGTAAGTATTAAATATTTTCTTACTTAAGAGCTTAGACTAATGTCCAGGAAATTAATTGACTGCTTGATCATTCATGATTTATAATAGGAAATTAATTAATTTAATCAAAAACTTAATATATTAAAAGGTATTCTAACTAATCAGACGCAGGTCGACCAACAGCACTCACATAAAATGTAAGTTTCAAAAAATATATATTAAAAGTTATTTTTTAGCGGTCCTACCTGGTAGGACCTGGGGCGTCAGCAAACTGAAGCTTCGCAAGGCTGCACTTGGAGGGGACAGGGAGTGACTAGGATCATGATGAAGAAGAAGATGAAACTGCTTTTAATCATGTTTCCATTTTTTATAAGTTTAATAAGTATTAGTAATTACTTAAATAGATTAATTATAAATTTAAAGTTTTCTTATTATAAATTATAATTGTTATTTATCAAATTATATTACAATAGTGTTGCCAGAAAAGATTCCACTGAATCCGTTAAATGGTTTTAAACTATAAATTCAATAAAAAATTTCTAGTTATAATTAAATAGCTTTAAGTTTAAGAGGAATTGGCTTCATTAAAAAATACAATAGGATTAAATGAATATCCCATACTAATATAGCAAATAAGAGGTTCTCGCACCATTAGCAAGTAACTTACATATTTCCCGATGATAATACAGATGTTTGTATGAAGATCCCACAAAAACTAAACTAGAGGCATCTAGGGACTATTAGAAATAGAAGGACAAGAGCAATTATCCAATTTACAATGCTTAAAAGAACAGTAACATTATGCAACCTATAGGGCATTGATGAATCAGGAGAAAAAACATGGCTGTATAAACATGAGAGGGATTAGCAGGGTAAGTATACATTATTTTGGAAGAATAAAATTTTAACTTATATAGGCCATTTAAATGATATACTATATAAAAATTACAAATTTAACGTTTTCCTAAAATATAATAGTGAATAATGTCCTCAAATACTTGAGCTTAAAAGATGTTTTAAAATGGGAAGTTTGTTAGTAAATAATGAATAATTCGATTAATCTTATTTAAAATTGCATTAATTTAATTCAAAAACTTTAGCAAAATACAAAATGACTCTTTTATCGGTCAGAGAACAGATCAACTTTCTCGCATATTAAGTTCTCTCCTTTAGATTTTGAAGAGCAATTATTAGGCTTAATTTTATATGGTCAGAAACAAATTGAGTACAATTATTGGTTGGAAAAATTTCTAGATTTAAATTCAGTTGTATTTATAATTAATTAATAAATACAACTAATCTTTAATTAAATTATTGAATTTAGTAATAGTGACATTATGAAATCTATTTATATTAGAATTTTAATATTTCAAATTTAGTAATGGAGTCATTCAACAGCATCAGTGCTCATAAAGAAACACCATGATTGGTTTGAGAAAGTATCCAAGTAAAATGGTCAGATTAGGACCAAGATATTGCTCTCCCCCTTTGACAAAATCATGGAGGAGCTTGGGGTTATATATGAATAATACAATGAAGTTGCGATATCATGGCCCTGGGTGATTAGTGTCATCCTGTATTTGAAAATCAAGCTCTTGTCGCATCTTGTGGTGGAGTACCACAAGTAGATAAAAAAAGGAGCTTATCAATCATTCCTACTCATACCAATACTAAGAATTACCAAGATTTTCATTCCAATCCGCAAAGTACTGCACAAATCCATAAGGAGGCATCGTCGCTTGTTCCATAACGATAGGGATAAATTTTACTGATAAGTAATTGATAAGATAATTTCCTAAATAACTTTAAATGTATTTTCTAGAATCACCTTATTATATAGTTCAAGTTAATAAAGTTTCACTTTTCCTCATGATTTAATGCATTAAATTAATTATATATTATTAACTTTTCTTAATAATAATTAATAATAATAATAATAATAATATTAGGTCACATTGAGGTCTCTGGGGACCCCCGATCAATTAGCTTGTTAGCTTGTAAGGGACTAGCCCTTTTAATATCAGTTTTAAGATTCTTTCGAGCATACTAAGTCTTTCATCTTCTTCTTTTTATTCCTTTTCCTTTCCCTTTTTGATTTCTTCTCTTTTGTGTTTTCATTTTCTTGATCTTCTTCTGTAGTTGAGGATTTGTATTTGGTCTCCTACCTCTCTGAATTTGAATTATTTATCACAATTTTTGATTGATATTGAGAATTTTAGGCCTTTAAATGTAAGGATTTCTCTATATCTAGTAGTGACTAGTTGAACAAGGTCACTTTTTAGGTAATATGCGAGTTTTTGAAGGCATTTAACATAGATCATCACTTTGTTTAGGGGACTATGTCATTCTGAACTTACCGATATACAACTAGCCTCATTAGCTGTGACATTATTCAGAATTTCAAGGTTGAAAAGCTTGATAAATTCTACTAGATGTTTTGGTGTTTCAACAGCTGAGTTTGTTTGTTCTTATATGGTTTGTCACTATTTTTCTTTGTTCATATTGAGGATTTCTAGTAGTCTTTGTGCTCAAGGTTTACATAGAGAGCTGATATAGTATCAGAGTATTTCTGTATAGTTCCGAACATTCTTGAGTTTATTGAGTTCATCAAGATTGAAATGTATGATTCTCTTGTTCGAATCTATCTTGTAGTTATGCCTTGGAAATGGTAAACATTCCTTCTTAGGATCCAGTTTAATAATAATAAATTTATTAATTATTTTAGTTTTAATAAGAATCCATAAATTTTTTCTTTCAATTTAATAATAGTTTCCTATTTAGTACTAATTTTCTTCTGTGACGCATTTGAAGTCATTAGAATTTTTGGTTGATTGTGCGGGAGGTTGGTAGATGGCTAACCTGATTTCTTCTTGGTCGATCTCCATTTGAGTGCGACCTATCGAGCTATCTTCATATGAGGTGTCAAACACATATTCTCGTATACTTGTTTTTCCTCAACCGAGCTCCGGTCTTCCTCTCTTTCTGAGTAACATACTCTTTTAGTTTTGAGGTTGGTGTTTCTTTTCTGAGGTGTGTTGTCTTCTATTGTATAGTATTCTTCATTTTCATGGTAACTACCCTCTTTTGCGCTTATGTATGCCTACTGTGGTGGGAGACTGGCTTTTCTAGGCTCAGATTGTTTGGAGCTCTAGAGATTTAGTGCTTGAGCTTTGTGTTAGTCTGTTGGCGTTTTATGAACTTGTTGTTTATTTATACAAGTCTAATCATCTGAAAAAGTTGTTAGGTCCATAGCTAAACAGCTTCTCAGTTGTTTCTTTCTTCAAACTGAATTTGGAAAGTTGTAGTGGGAACTGGTTAATTGTTGTGTAACCTTTTCTTATGATTTTCAAGCTAGAAAGGTTATGATTTTTAGTATGTGTAGTCCCCAATGACTTTTGTTTTGTTAGATGATATCTATCGTGAATTATGCTAGGTAATTAGTTTAGTTATTTTATATGTCACCTTTTATGATATCTCTTTGTATTTTTCTAAGCATACCCATTCTGTGTTTCTTATTTAATAATATAGTATTATAAACTTTTATTAATAATTGATTTTAAAATTAAACCTCTCACTATTCTTACTCATTTGAGCATTTAATTTAAAGTTACTTTATAATTAATTGACGAAAATTGCATTAATTTTACTTTTTAAGTATTATGAAAAATAATTAAAAAACAATTATGGCTGCCTAGTAAGATATGAATAATATTTCCTTTATTTGGTAAAACTTACTCATATAACTCTATTTAATAAAGCACATTTTATCTTGTGTTCTAATTATAGCTACGGTTACAATTAAAAAGAATATGATACTGTAGAAACATATTAAAGAAGGAAAAAGACAGTCTTAAATATTTTTATTAGACTTTTAAATTATGAATGGGAATTTATATAAATTAACAATATTTTGAACACCCAAAGGATGATAAGTAACTTAAGAAAAATTGAAAGAATTCTAATTTTTTTTACTAAATCAAAATTTTCAGTAGAGTGGGTTAACTTTATAAATAAAGGGTGCTTACTTTATGAATTCATTCAAGATTTATCATAACTTTATAAAGAACTTTCGTTTTTAATCGAAATAATTTTTGTAGAATATATAGATAGTATCTTTGGCATTATTTTCAAATTCTTAGGAGAAATGATTGCATCATTTCGATTAAATCATTTCCATTAGATATTTCATTTAGTATATTTATTGTATTGTATTAATTTAATATATTAAATAATAGATTTATCCATAATTTACTTTCTGTCTTTAGAAATTGCATCAGCATAAATTAAAATACCTATCTTATTAATTTCAATGATATATAAGATATAATTTTATCTAATTGTTAATTTTATACAATATATATTTTGGAGAGAGCAACTAATCCTAAAACTTATACTATGATTAAAAAGAAATTAAACACAGATTAACTGAAAAGCTAAAATTTAATGAACTGTTAATGTAAATTATTCCAATAATTTAAACACCAGGAACTAATAGTAGTGAAATAATTTCTTCTTAATTACAACACTTAGGATTTAATTCTTAACAAAACTGGACTAATAAGCCTAAAAAGTCAATTAACCAACTTTAATGCGGAGTAGGAGCGACTAGTGATATGAACAAAGATGATATGGGTGATAAATAACTTGAAAAGCTGTTAGTATGAACAAAAGCAAAAATATCTGGGTAAAATTTAGGATTAAAACTTATAGAGTAACTATATAGAATAATTTTTATAGCACTAATAACATCATAAACAGTTAATCATTGCTCTTTTTGTAAAAATAAAAATAAAAAGGTGTGTGAAATGATTTATATAATATGCTCTTAACCACTATTAGCATATAAATATTAACTTAGCACTTATAGTGGTATCATTCAAATTAATAGTTTACAGTAAAATGAAGTTTGGAAACAACAGCTTAAACTTATTTTAGTGGAAATTCATTGATTTAATCTGAAAGGGTGCTGTGAGTAACTTATTAATCTTAAATATGTTTATATAACTCAAATATAATTGGTAATTTAAATATAATATATTCACAAACACATAACCACTTTATTTAAAGCTTTAATAATTTTAAATTATTTTGGTATAATAACCTATAGAGTTTATATATTAACTAATTGTTTCAAAGTAATAGAAACACATTTTCGAATAATAATTCTCAAAGAATGAATATCATATCTAAATAAATGACTCATTAAAGACAAGCAATCTTTTTCCTAATAATTCAATGCCCTATTAGTAAAGTATATAAACAAATTAAAGGAAGAAGTAATCTAAATGGCAAGATATTTAACTTTAAGATACAAAATCTGTCTATTAATTTTTATTATTAAAATTGATGTAAATATAATTTGTTAGGTTGAGAATGAAATATATATTATAAAAAATATTTATCATTTTGAAAACAAAGGTAATATAAAATCGTAATTTAATAGCGATGATATTAGAAGTAAATAAGTGCATAACGAGTTAAATAAAACAACTTTGAAGGATATATATAATTCATTATTGTTTAAGTTTATATGAATCGTGAAAATAAGATAAATAAATTAAAAGAAAGAAGTTAAATTAATCTTACTTAGAGGCTTATATATCAAATTAAGCATTAATGACTTATTGTTATGTTATAGGCACTAACATTTTATACATTATAAAAGTATCCATAATAATATGAGTCAAATTTAACTTTAAAAAAATATATGTTTTATAGTTGATATATAGAGAGGAAATACATTAATTTGGCCATAAAATTATCATATTTAGTCAAATTCTCAAAGCTTTAGAAAATTATAACTATATGTATTACTAACTATTTAAATTAACATTTATAACTAATAATTCGTCATTTGATTCATTCATTTATTTTAAACGGGATTTTTTATGGTCAATTTATTCAGATATTTTTTTAATAATTTGAGGAGATAATTTAATTATAATATTAAATAATTGAATATTAAGTATATATCTGTGTTGAGAGAAGAGACATAAGCAGAAAAGATAGTGTAACAACGGATTACACAGATAATATAGGATAGCTAAACATAAATGTAAAATGCTTTTGATTTCTCCTTGACAGGGTTCTCATATTATAATAATGATGAAGTAATTTGTAAGTTCTTTTGAATTAAAAGGCAATTTATCGATTTCATCTTTCTTCATACTGCTAATATCTATTAATGCCATCGTACCTCTAATGACTTGCGGTTGATATTACTTTGATTAAAGAGGAAATGAATTATTTGTGGTCAGTACTTTGCTGAAATAGTATTCAATAGATATTTCACCATACCTGACTTCTGTCGAATTATATTTTCTTAGAAGAATTTGTCGTTAATTTCATTCATAAGTAGATACTAAGGCTATAATTACTAGGATCTCTTGGCTTAAAATGTGACTGACTCTCTCAAAGCACAATACCAAAAAACTTACTTCAACGACTTTGCTATGCATTTATGACTTCTCATACAGCAATAAGCAATATCTTTATTAACACTTTTAATTTAATAATATAAAATTGCGAATCTTTATTTTCTCCATGACCCATCTTAAGAACTGTCTATATATAATATCATTTTTCAAATTTATAATGCTTCTTATGCAAATGTTTAAAAACATTATTTACTTATATTATCTAACTCTCAAACAATATCGATTTAACTTTGAAAAAATCATGACTCTCCTCAAATGATGCTCAATCTCTTAAACAAGCAACAAAATCAAGGCTTTTACAGAGTCCTATCAATGAAATTGTTAAGATTCTATTTTTTCAACTAAATACATCAGCTCAGAGAACTCAACCAGCATTATTTTTATTTTTGTTCTTAACACAGATAACAACGACTTATATCTAGAATTAGAAGTACCATATATCTATAGCTATTTTTGCTTAAAGATACTGACAAATGTAAATTATTTCAATAATAATTGCTATATCTGTACTAACATTGGGATTGATTCAATACTTTTTATGATTTTTAATCTAGTTTTATAATGTTACATCATCACTTAAATCTTTGAAATTACAATCTCTAAACATTTAGATTATTCTAGGCCTCTTGCTGATTAACTAATTTCTTTTTGTTTTATGAAATATCAAATAAATCTATTAAAAATTTCATTAGTTATAAATAAAATAATAAATCACGTAACTAAATTTGATTTAAGCTTAATTATATTTAATTTCAGCCATAATAATAATTAATTTAATACTTTTTACCCCCTTTTCTTTGTTCTTAATTGAAACATGGAGTTATCTCTAAAATTAAATCGAAGATCTGGATATACTCTTTTGAATTCTTTAAGTTCTTTCAGGAGAACCACTCTAGTATTAATTTAGAGTAAAATTATAATTTTACTATGAAGTAGTGGTTAATTACGGTTTAATTATATAATATTTCTATATTAATATAATAGTTATTATTTTATTATTGTTTGACTTCAGAATCAGAATCTGCTGTTGTTATATCAATTTCTGATAAGTTTATGATGCCAGATTAGGTGATGAAGCACTTTTCTTTTTACTATTTCTAAACTCAGTTCTTTTTAATAGTTGCCAATTTATGATATCCTGAGTAAATGCGTCAAGGTCATTTATTGGAGACCCATTCCCTACTTTTGAGCGAGATTATTGATTTAATTAAAAGAGTAAATTGAATTTGAAAGTTGATAAAGTTAAATTTGAATTCAAATTAATTATTATTATTCTTAATATTTGGTTGCTATACGTTTTAATCTCAGGGTACTAATATATATATATATAGGCTTACATTAGAAAATCAACTAGCAACCAAATTTAAAGGACTAGTATTTAAGAAAATTAATATTATTAATAAGAGTTAAAATTTATTTATAATAGCAGTTAAACAAAGACTCCATGACGTAGCCTTATCAGCACTACCTGGACAACCTCGAGTCGCCCCCGACCTCGCCCTCAGTGCAGCTAATGCCCTCCGTGCTGCCGGGGATGGAGCTCTACCCTAAGGAGGAGCTGATGATGAGCTGGTGGGAGCTGGCCCCTAAGATGGCGTGCTTGCTCGACAACATGTAACTTGGAGATCAGACAAATGAGACAATCGTGGTGACCATGAAGACCCTCTTCGACTCTTGTTCCGTGCATCGCCACTGGGCCCCTATTTAGAAGGTAATCGAGAGCTACTTGGTTAAGCAACGCCTGGAACTTGAGATGAAGACGCCAGAGAAGAAGTACTGGCACCCCAATGTAGGCCTAGATCCAACGCTAGATGACAAGAAGAAATCAAAGCCGTTATAGGGCGTGCCCAAGGTTAGAGGTGGGGGCCCTATCTAGTACCCTCTTTAAAACTAAATCAAACAAACCACTATTAACAGTCACATGTTCTCCTCCTGGTAAAAGGAACTCATCCAAGTGCTCAGGTGTTGTAGCTATGGTTGCTGAAGCAAAGATGTGGTCAGAGCCATTGAGTAAATTTATTTGTAAAATTCAAAATTTATAATAAAATGAATAAATTAAACACGCTATTTAAATATTAATTTATTTAAATATATTAAACACAACTCTATCTCGAAATTTTAATGATTTCGAGATAGAGTGCTGTAGAAATTAATTTAACTACTCATATCTTGAATAACTAAATATAAATGAAATTAAGTTTTCAATAAAAGAATGTTTATTTTATTTAAATATATAATTAACTCATAATAATATAATAATTTATTAATAAAACATATAGTTTTGAAATTAATCATAATTTCTATAGAGTTTAAAATATGTGTTTAATAATTATATATTTAAATAGCGTGTTTAAATTATTCATTTTATTATACATTTAGAATTTTATAAATAATTTTACTCAATGGCTCTATCAATTCAGCTCTTCAGAGTATTTAATCCAGTTGACTCAACAATCTTCCTCGGTTACGACTACTTCAGATTCTCAGACCAAACTGTCGGAGATGTTCCTTTGACATCATATGATGCTATGACCAACACCAACTCCAAGATTAGGACCACTCTCTGGGAGGACACAGTGGCCTTTCCTCAAGTCCATGTTGCAGCATGTATTGACAAGAGCATCGTGTTTGTATTCTCAAATAGTTTAACAGGAGTATTCGTTTATCTAATACCCAACCAACAATTCCCCTAACAGCAATGTTGATGATAATATCCTTGCAGCACTTATCATGAACAATTATGGAAACACGGTCCACACTCTAGCTACAACTGACCCTCCTGCATAAGAAGGTGATCTGGCACAGGAATCCTGGCCTTTTTAATCGTTAGTTCTAATAATAATAATAATGTGATCACATTGAGGTCTCTGGGGACCCCCGATCTAGTTTGCTTTTTAGTGCAAATAAGGGACTAGCCCTTTTAATATATGTTAAGAAGAATAAATTCAAAGTTTGATCATCTTCTTTGCTTCTACTCATGATGGGGAAGCGTTTGTCTCTCTCTGAGTTCTCTGATGTCTCTTTCCATTAACTCTCTGTGTCTCATCATGTCAGGTAGGGTAATGTTTAATGCAAATGCTTTAGCAAGTGTTACCATTAAGTCTTAATGAATCAGGAAAACTTCAATCTTTTCATGGTTTTTCATGACATAGTTCTTGTGTTTCAATTCCATGAGTCTTCTTTGAAGTGGTTGAAGTTTTATTCTGTCTGATTCATATAAGTCATCCAACATTCTGAGCAGTTTCATCATATTTGATTCTAGAAGCTAGAGGATTGCTTTTGGTAGAGCCACATATAAATATTGTAAGCTATCTATCCATTTATCTTAGATTTAAGTAAAGAAGGGCTTCATTTGTTTATAATAATGGTCATCTATCAACTCAAAAATTCTATTATTATTTTCTGAGTCAATTTGGATGTGTTCGGTAACTGTGTTATATTTCACCGTGGCTTCCTTAACCTTTATGGTAGTTGATTGTTTTGGTTATTTTTGTAATTAAAGATCTATTTCCCTTTATTTTCTTTCCTCTATGATTTGATTTTAGAATAGTTTTTATTGAATGGTATTGGTTTAAAGTATCTGGCCTATAGCTTCAATAGAAATTTTTAATTCTTCTTGGTCTTATTTGAGGGTACGGGAAGTAAGTTCAATCTCTCGCTTAATCCTGGTATTGGCATTATCCTGACTTTTTTCCCAACATTCTGGTTACTTTATTAGCTATAATTTTTGTGGACTATCTTTGCTCCTCAATCAATTGTTTTGATGTTTAGTTGAGTGTTTAGTATGACTCAATCATTTAGTCAAGTAGTTCTATCCCTGTTTTTTATTAATTAGAGTTTTGTTTTTAATAACTTAAAAGTTATTATTATTAATTAATTTAATTACCGATCTAATTGTTTATGAAAATTTCTGTTTAGGGAGTTACTAATTTCTGTTCAGTATGTATACCGATATAGTGCGTCATTGAGTGAAGTTTTGGAGTTAAGTGAATTCCTTATTAGATAGTATTTTGAGGTTACTATAAGGATCTCTAGAGTTGCTATATAGTAGTGAGAAGTAACTAAGTTGTAATTTAGAGAAGAAGACCTATTCCGTTGTTCTCTCTGGTCTCTTTATATCGCAGAGTGTCGTATATATTAACTCGTCGATGTCTGTCGTTGATGTGTGTTCTTCAATCCTTTTTTAGAAGACTTTGAAGCTTCTCACTAACTGCAGCCACGTTTTCTTAAGGTAAGAGACTTCCATTTTATTCAGGAAGTAGTTCGTTCCTTGATCGTTTAGCTTTTTTAAAGTGAGAGAAACCTAGTTAATTTTTGGAAGGTAATCTCTTTGAAAGGCGAATGCTTGGGAGAGAAATATTGAAAGCTTCTCAAATTATTTGAAAAAATTTTTAAGAGAGATTTGAGACGGTTCCATAGAAAGGGTTTCGTAACGTGAAACTTTTAACTTTCTAGTTTAATAATATCGTTAGTTCTAAAAATTTTTATTAGTTTCCTATAGTTAGCATGAGATTCCGCCAAGGCGCCCTGCCCTGCAATAGAGATTAAGGAAAGTGTCCTAGTCATTAGAGGAAAAGGGCTGCAGTTTGAGGGGAAAGGTTCACCCCAATCAATCGTAGGGAAGCAGCTGGGCAAGTACATCTAAAACCTGGCTGTGTAGATATCAAGCATGGACATGCTGTGGCTCCAGCAGGCGTACCTTCGGGCTCTGATCGCCGCCCTCAACCACCTGGGCCTCCAGAATGTCCGACTACAGGGTTTTTTAATATGGATCTCGAAGTATTGTCAAGGGGTCTCCAAGGCCTTTTTCGGAATAAATGATGTTAGAATATCTCGGTCCCCGTGGAACATGTCTAAGTCGGAAGTTCCAGCGTTGTGAGATAGACTGAGAAGAATCGAGTGGTGCAACTAGTTGTCCGCCAATGTGAATTTAACCTCCATATCACCTGCAATACCATTTCAAAAAAATTCCCTTTTGCTATTTCATTGTAATTACCCACCCATACTCCCAGCTTAACTCATCCTTTTTAGCGCAGAGGGAGCATTGCTCTCTCCGCAGGGAAATCGAGGCAAAGGCCGTTCGCAACATCAAAGGAGAGAGGGCCCAGAGAGGTAAAGCGTTTGAAGGCATCAGAGTCACAAAGCTAATACTTGAGCGTGGAAGAGTCAGTAATGATTGATCAGTTGCTAAAGGCTAGAGAGAAGCTGAGCATGATCTTGCAGAACACTAAGGAGCTCGCGGCCGAAGTGGAGCTGCCCAGATTTGAGAGACTAATGTACGCTACCACGATACCCGATGACTATCAGGAGGAGGCTACCATGACCTGGCACTTGCAGGTCGCGACACAGTCACGAGGAGACTTCCATCACTTCAAGCTGGAACTCAAGGACCACTACAAGAAGATGAAGTCCAAGACTTGGGACCAGCTCACCAAACAACAGAAGCTCCAGAAGCAGCAGGAGTTGCTGTAACACATCATCGACACCTCGGAGGACGTGATCATGGATTATCTCAAGGCCTCTACGAGGCCTGCTCGCTCCTACCCATCACTGTGCTCACCAGACTCATGTCTAAAAGCACCAGTCTCGAGGTGCAGATGCTCAAGTCCTGGTATACTGCCAACATCGCCCCGCTGGCCGCCAAGATCAGAAAGAGCAAGAAGTCCCAGGAGTTCATCGACTTCGTGGAGCCCATCACAAGAGAGATTATGAAAGAGTTTAAATAGTGAACATTGAATATTTGGTAGTATTAATTTATTAAAGAAGTTGGTTTGTATTTCATTATCTTTTCTCCAATTTTTTACAATCTTTTATAATTTATATTTCACTTATTCTACTCAGTTATAGTCATATTTAGAGAGTCTAAGGATTATAGAATTTTTAAGAGCCTTGTAATCAACCATTTCTTATTCTCGAAATTAATAGATTAATCACAACTTATTACTTCTTCCAGTTCTCTCGTCTGTTGGAAAGGTTTTTCAAATTAGTTTTAATGTAAAGATTGAAGACTATATTGCAGTTTATGGTGCATTAGAGTCAGGTTTTGGTAGTCCGTCATAAGTAAGAACATTGGGAAAATATGATTTTATTGTCATGGTCAACATTTCTGTCCGATGACTGGTTGCTGTCAATTTCTCAATTATTGTCATCTTTCAATTTTTTATAAAATTTGATAGGTTTACGGTATTATGGAGAATTAAATATCCAATTGTTTTTTTTGAAAAAATGTTTCTGTACTCTAAGATCCATTAGAGAATGAAGAAGGATCAATTAGAAAGTTTAGTGGTGAAAGTGAGGTCATATATTTTATATATAGTCCATTTAACTTAAAAACAACATATTAAATTAAATAATTCCGCTAATTTCTATTTCTCATTTGCTAATATGCCAATTTTCTCTTCTTGTCCCAACTATACTCTTCAAAACAAATCCCTACTATATCTAATATATAGGGTTTAGTGTTTTGATATAAAAATTGAATATAATATGGTCATAATATCTAAGGCTTTGAGCTTAAACATAATAAATAATGTTTATGCCTTATTTTATGAAACTTGCTTCTTTATATAGATGACTAATTTGAGATAAGAAACCCATCTCCCTTACAAAAATAGAGCAAATCAAATTTTATTATATTCTTTAAAGTATTTAATCTTTTAAGATTTCAATTGATTGTCAAAGAATTTTCAAATACTAATGAATATACTAATTACTTAATGGTAGTTTTTCAAAAGTTTATCATAATAATTTGCCCTTTTTTGGCTTTTTCATAAATAATTAAGTCAGCGCTTGAGAAATTTCTTTCCCTATATTTAGTTATATTTCTTCGTGATGAATATTTTACTTTTCATTTCGTTAAAATACTTACTGTTGAGAGTAATATTTAAAGGCCTATTGCTTGTAGCTATTCATTTTTGATAATATGCTTTAATTTCAAATTGTTTACTTTAGCTTTATATATTTTTTTAAAAAAATCAATCACTCTTAAAAAGAATCATCTTTCTAGATATTTTCTTAAATTACTTTTCTTCTTTTTTCGAAAGAGGTTTATACTTTATTACTTCAATTATGATTCAAATTCTTGAATGTTATGAACAATCCAAGTAAAAGAGTTCATCATGAATTAATAATTCACTTATATTTGTAATAAAAAGGTTTGATAGTTATTTTTTATCATTTGTAAAAAATCACATTGAATATAAAAAAAGAAGCTTTTTATACCCCTAAATTTTTATTTCATTCCTATCATTTGTTTATCACTTACTTTAATTTTAAGACCAAGTTTATTTTAGAGTACTGCATTATTTTATTTAATAGGTTGGAATTAACATTTTACTTAATCAAATCAATTGGTTTTAATAGGAGATGAAATGTATTATAAGAGTCATTATTTGTGCAATTAATTATCTTATTTCCTACGAATTGTTGAATTTTGTAAGATAAATATTCCTAAATGCTACGAATTCTAATATTAATTTAAAGTCATTAGGTTCATTGTTGAAATATAACTTTTACACATTTATATATAGATATAATTTTATGTAAATATTATACACTTAAATAAATTTATTTTGATAGCATGTGACTTAATCATTATATTTACATGAATCAAAGTTAAGTTTGGATTGAATTAAAAATCAATAATCTAATATTTACAATTAAAGAAGATTCTAATATATTTAATGTTATGTCCTGAAATAATGATTTAAAAGAAATAGTATAGTAAAGTTATTAATTTATACAAAATATTTACAAAAACTGATTTTAATTTACAAATATTTACTATTTTATGAATTAGTTTCAAGCTTATCTAAATTAAGGGAGATAAAATATTTTTAATAAAAATTGTCAATAAAACAAATCAAAATAGTTATTGCAAGGCCAAATTAATATTTTAGATTTCTAATAAATTATTTGGAACCTTAAATTAAGAAATCTATCGATGCAATTAACTTATTTAAAAACTTATATTTGAATGATTACTTCACATAAGCTGGAAAAGATAATTAATAATTAAGTTACTATTATTGCATTTATAGTAAAAAAGAATAAGAACTTTTATATTTCTACCTATTTAATTGATTAAAGAAGCAATTGCTGTAAGTTAAGAGATGCTTCACTTTATTACTCGGTAAATTCTATTAACTACAAAGCTGATGACTTGTTCTATTCTTTACCCATTTCATATTAATAAGAGATTTTCATTCAATTTATCTTCAAAAATTAAAGTATATTATTCTTTATACTTTTAAGGAACTCTATTATAAATCCATCAACTGAGGTTAAATAACCATTTGCCTCTGTGATTTATTATTTAAATATAATTAAATGTCATTAATTCTATGAATAAAGATATTTACTTGAAGTTTATCAGAGTAATATAATTTTATTAAAACCAAATGCTTGACTAACAAGAACTAGGCTATGCGAAAAGAATTTATTACAATATATTCTATTTGATTAATAAAAGTAATTTAAGATTTTAGTTTAGTTTAGTTACTAACTTGAGGTAAATTAAATACGAAACACAAACACTTCGCATAAGTAGATGAGAATACTAAGAACTAATCAATTATAATTCTTAGATTCTACATCTATTTATACTGTTGGGCTTTCTTTCATTTGAAAGTTCAAACAAGTTGAACTTATTGTAATTTAATTTCTCTTCATCATAAACCATATCCTTTTTTTGACATATGTTACCCTAAACATTCTCTTTACTGGCTGATAGTTTTTGTGGTTTTCCAGATTCCTTATCCTATGATCAAGTTAGATCATATTAGAGATAATTCGATTTGGGTATGGCTTTCTATGTCAACTAGTCTGTTCTCACTTATTTATTTAGAGAATCTTGTAGAGTCTCCAATAATTTAATAAGGTTATAGTTCTTTAAGAGTTAAAGTCAACCATGATT
>ARYC01019117.1:0-26331 GCA_000711775.1 Oxytricha trifallax | reverse complement strand
GGGTGTTAAAGCAGAATTACAGAACTTGGGCAGCGATTTCTAAACTACTACTCATTGGCTTAGAAATTCAAGTAAGTCAAATCAAATTAATTTCAAAACCCCAAAACATGCTAATCATTTTTCCTAAAGGGTTTTGGGTTTTAGCCTTGCACATGACACTATCAAACTAAATTACGAACAGAGAGTGTAAGTATCAAGAATTTATTTGAAGTATATATTTTAGGACAGAGAAACTTAAAAAGAAAGGCTACTTCAGCAATTTTTGAGATTCTACCTAAATCTTAATACTTTAATTTTAAATCAAAATTCCTAAATTAAACCAAAACTTTAAAAACTAAGGTTAATCAAAATCCCAAATACTTTGGGTTAATAATTTTAATAAAAATAGTAATAATGATTAGAATAATCAAAGTATTTCAAGTAAATACTTTTTTGCCAAGTTAGCAGCCAGCCCTTGCTCAGCAATAAACTGAGCTCAGACCAGCCGTGAGGAATAATGATAAATCAGACAAGACAACCCTAAGCCCTAAATCCTAACCTAAAATTCCTATGGTGGCCACCTAATATTAGCAAATCAGACAAATCGTAATGTGCGAAAAGCGCGCGTAAGGGTGCATAAAGCTCGTAAGGGGTGCATAAAGCTCGTAAGTTTGGTGCCGTAGCGCGTAAATGTGGGTGCCGAAGCGCGTAAATTACCAAAATCTTAAGTATTAATTCTATGTGGGGAGTTCCACCCCACCTCTCTCTCCAACCTTGAACCTATAGTAAGAATTGAACAAGATAATAATTATTTTAAAAAGATTTTGGAACATTACTTACCTTATTATGGATATCTGAATCTCCTGTCAACTGCTGTCATCTGCTGTCTTTCACTTGAATCTAAAAGAAAATTAAAAAAATAAATAAAAGATTTTAGAAAAGATTTTGGAAAAATACTTACCTTGATTAGCTGAATTATAAGTTGATGTTGCTGCTTCACACTCATCCTGACTTCTGCTTTCATATGCTCGATCTAAAAAGGTTAAAACAAAAATATTAGTGAGAAATATGGTGGCCACCACAAACTTATAATAATCTAAATCTCAAACAAACAACAAAAATTTTAATAATTATAACAATAATAATTAATTCTAACTTTATTTTAGTAAAATTATTCAGCAAATATTCGGAATTTTCGCGAATTTTCGGAAGCTAAGCCTCTATAATTATTTTTTAGAAAGTTGGAGCAACCGATGGTTGTGAACTTTAGGTTTAATTTAGCTGCTGCTAGCTCCAATTTGTGCTATTGTTGCTTAGTTTTAGTTTTTACTTACTTTACTTTGGTTTTTAGCTCCTTGTGCAACTTTTTGATATTTAAGTTCAACTTATAGAAAATATGACAACTTTGACTAAGCTTTTACTAAAGTAAACTTTGACTTTAAACTCAGCAATCCTAAGCTCTGTAAGAGACTCTCACTTCAAGGGCTTGGGTACATACCCTGAAGGCCGAAGTGGCGTAAGACCTCTCAGGCTGTATCCTCGCCGAGGGCTTTGCAGGGCTGTTGATGGTACGTGTACTTGTACTTAAAGTTTTGGGGGAACTTAAAGGCTGGTCTGAGTTTAGCTAACTTAAAAGCAACTTTTACTTAAAGTAAAGGAAATGTTCCTGGGATTGGTAAGTACTATTCATATTCTTAACTTCTTCTACTACTATAGGTCACCAACAGGTGAGATCTCTTCAGCAGCTCACGTGTTACGGTTTACTTCTTGTGTTGCTTGTTTGTTAGTTTTAAACTTCGTTTCTTCGTTGCCTAAGCTAAGTGGTGGCTAGGTTTATACCTGGCTCACAGTGATATAGTTGTTTGTTTACTTCATAGTTTAAGTCTTTAGGGTTTGTGTGTGGCTATGACCTGACTCTGACAACAATATTTATCTGTCGAGGGGTCCTCTAGCCAGAGCAGCCAATCTCTGGTGTTTATTGCACTGGGGAAGGGTTGCTTGAAAGCAATTGAGCCTCAGCGAGGCATGTTTGAATAGTTATAGTCTTAATTTTAAGTAATAATCTTCACTTTAACCTTAAATTCTAAGCCAAAGCCTGACTTTTGGGCTGGTCTACTGCCCTCTAAGCATAACCTATCATCTTTACCACATCCTAATGTTATTTTCTTATCAACAGCACCAATACCTAGTTATCCTAACGAAATTTCTGAAATTCAGGTGGAGGAGTCATAAAGTTAGCCAAGCCAAAGTGCTGTTCCGGAAAAGTTCCGTATTCTAGGTCTTAAGGCAAAATAAGTCCAAATAAGACCCCATTTGCCTGGTATTTGAAGCCTATCACCCCTCCTATTGCTTGAACTGTCCTATAGTTACATGTTATTAGTAATGAACAATGTTATCAATGACTATGATCAATTAGCCACCATAGAGATCACATGGGTTAGAGCTGGGCTGGACTCAAGGGGTGAGGAGGAGGCACTTTTTCGAAAATTTCAAGGCCAAAATGGCCGTTAGGACCTCCCTGACATTTCAAGATGGGATATAGCCACTCCCACCTCCAATCGGCTTCTTTCCTTCTATCTCGTCGATCTAGAGTGTATTAGCGATGTTTGGGTTGGGATGGTGGGATGGGGAGGAGATTGGAAAATAATTTTTGTAAAATCATACAAGTCATACTCTATAATCCGTTAGAGATAGTATAGGGACTTTCAAACTTGGAATTGAAAATAATTCGACCCCCCCTCTAAATCCGCGGTTCCTCAACTCAAAAACCAACTTTTTTTATGTTTCTGTAGTGAGGCTTGGATTTCTAGACGACTGGGAGTGGTTTGGGGTCGATCTGAGACTCAAGGGTAGACCTCATGGTGCATCCGGGGGAAATGAGGAGGTCCCTGAAAAGTGACCTCAGATCAGAAATTGGGGCCACTGACCTACCGATCTGAGGGGGTTCAAAAATATGGTTGGCAAAGCCAACAAAACTCCCAAACCCCAAACCACTGATAGTTGATTGAGTGAGATTGAATGAATTTGAGATGATTAAGCAAATTGATGATTGATTAAAGGGAGTGATGAGAGAGGTTGGGGTATAATGAGGTTTATGAGTAGATAAGAGGGGTATGTTTAATAATTTATAGTTAAAATCTAAAATCTGAATTCAATTTTTATAACTAAGTTCCAAATCACAAAATTTCCACTCAATTCGCTGACCACTCCAGCAATTCGATGAATATTTGGCAATCATGGCTAAAATCGTCAATGGCCAGCCGCAATGATGATGGGTTGCGGCATCTAGCCAGCAATAGGTGTAAAATATTGAAATTTAAGTTCAGTATGTTAAATAATTAATCGCTTATATATTATAGCTATATCAATTCTACTGATTTTTAATTACTAGTATATTAGTTTATATTTTAATTTATATCAAAACCCCGAAACCCCTCCTGTACATGGAATCACTTTCACAGTATACAGGTAGTGATCAATAGTCAATTAATTCACACTCTTAGTAGAGCTTTTTTTCGCATTCAATACTGAACTATGGATTTTTATGTAATCAGCAACTTGAGGAGATTAAGCAAAGTACGTTGAAGCCCTAGCAAAAGACTATACTAAAGTTGACATCAGTCGTGCTAGGCACTAACTTCCCCTCGAATCCTAAACCAGCGAAGCTCACTTACACCTCGGGTACTCTCCTCAACAATGGTAGGTGCCACCATCAACGATGGGCATACTGGGTGGGCAAATCATCAGACTGCCCTTGGAGAATGTTAAATGAGCAGTATCATCCTTAGTCGATATTTAGAGTTTGGCAACTGACGACAGCTATGTTATGGCCTCGAACAGTTCCTTCGAATGATTAGAAAGCCATCATAGTCTTCAACATAAGGAAACCCTAATGTAATGCCCAAGAACCTTCAGATCAAGTATTGTGATGAGCTTTGGCAGGGTCTTCAAGACTTCATGAGAGAGCAGGATGGGAGTATCGATTTTTTCAATCGAAATCATTCAAACTATCAAGTAATGAATGGATCATCAAAGAATCTATACCTTAAACGCAGAGATGCGAAGCTGGCATTGAAAAAGATCTCTGTAGTACAACATTACAAGGTGGAAGGCATGAAGCCCAAGGACATTGCTCTTTAGATGGGTGTGGATCGACGATTTGTTTACAAAGCAATTGAAAGGTTCAAGTTGGAGGTGGATCACAGAGTGCTCAATCCAAAGCCAAAGCTGAAGAATGGGAGGAAGAATATCAGGAGCAACCCGTTGTTGCTGAAGGCTATTGCGACAGTACTCTAACAGCAGGGCATCTACAAGATCACTGGCTGGCGCCTTCATCATAACCTGCTTGAAATGCAGTGTAAAGAATAGGAATTTAAGAACCTCGCAGTGCCTTGCGTTGCTACTCTCTTGAAAGTACTAAAGGAAAGTTTCCATTTGAGATATGGCAAAGCCCAGAACGCCAACGCTAAGTATAGGGATCCATCATTCAACGATAAGAGGCTTTGGGTGTCAAGACTGCTTGCTCAGCTATTCCTGGAAGATGCTGTAATTATATCAGTTGATGAATCAAACTTCAGAAGCGATTACTTGCCTACAAAATAATGGAGTTTCAATTCAGCTGCTCTTCACTAGGAAAATCGTGTAATCGACTCCTCCCTGACACCTGCAATTGGTAAGACCGAGGTCCTCGTCACCGACGATGTCTTTGAGTATGGTGAAATGCTGTCTGGCTACCCCAACAGAGAAACAGGTATGTCGAATATCACTGGGGTTAAGTAGCAGGATCAAATGAACGGATCAAACATTGCCATTTTGTAAAGTCCAGTTGCAACTCGAGATGAAAATAACCTGAAACCTGAAAATCTGAGACTCCAAGCAACTCCGGGAACCAGTAGGTAAGTATTGCTATCTTTGCTTAACTATTGAGTACAGCGTCGTCAGCAGATCAAGAATGGGTAGTCTAGATGGGTAAGGATTTTATCCAAGTTAAGAGGGCCATGTTAGAAATACTGAACGTATAATGTTTGGATCTGGAATTGTTCCGTCGAAGATTCCCAGGCCAAACTCGAAATCGATATTTCCTAAGTTATGGAGGAAAACCTCCACCTAAGCATTGTATACCTTTGATAGTAGGGAGCAGAGCATTGCTGCCACCCCTGTCAAGTGCAGCGATAAATATAGGAATACTCAGCTGTCACCTATCTTGAGCCCCAGAGGGCAGTGCTTAATACTCATCTCTGCAGAAGCACTTCAACGCGTTCAGAATATGGAGCTCTTCCAAGAAGCCTGTAAGTCAACCATAAACCCTTCTGAAATCGGCTTCCACTCTTACTCCATTAGTTCAGAACCTAGCCAGCCTCAGGCTGCAATCAAGTAAGCGTAAGGTAGTGAGATGATCAATGTAGCAGCCCATGAAAACTAGATAGGTATTACACCTAGACGCTTGCAGCTGTCAAGCAGGGCAGAGAGCAGCAGTATAGTCACAGTGAAGGAATAGGAAGGTAAGCTATAGCTTTATGGTTTTATACTACTTTAGTTTATACCACGCTAAGTATACCCAACTAGAGAAATGACTAAGCACCCATAGCATATTCTGGTAACATGGATGCATAACCATCATTACATTATACTCCATTGCAGTTGTCAGACAGCAAGTCAGCTAGAGGTTGGGGACTTATGGCATTATGGCTAGAAATCTCTCTATAACCAAGGAAAATACTAAGAAGCAGCAGTTCTCGATGAGTTTTATAGCAGCAATCACTAAGGATCAGCTGGTCTCCAGCCAAATCATTGAGGGGGCTTTCGATGCTGTGCTATTTGAGAACTTCCTCTATCATATCCTGCGGCAGCTGCGCACAGACAAGGATCTCGCCCAGAAGAAGATTGTGCTGCTTATGGACAACGCAGTCATTCACAAGTATTCAGAGGTGCTGGAGACTGCTAGGAAGTTCAAGGTCACTGTCCTCTTCAATGCAGAGTACTCACCCTGGCTTAACCCCATCGAGCAGTTGTTCTCCTACATCAAGAGGCACCTCCGCTAAGAGCAAGCAGACAGCAAGTAAGTATTTTGGGCCTAACTTTTCATACGATCCACCTGGTGAAGCGGCTTTCGCAGATTCTGAAAGCAATGACCAAGACAGACGTCAACAAGCTCTGGGCTTTCAGCGTGAAGCAGTGGTGCAGCACCATTAAGCATGGATTTGTGTGAAGTTGAGCTGAATGATGATGAGTTGAGGAGCTGGAGCAATAGAACTGACCAATACAACCATAGACAGCACTTGAATCGTCAAATTTATTGATTAAAAGCCCCCTTATTACATATCACACTTTTAAGTTTTAATTTTAACTAATCAAACCAAAAATCCAAAAACCTCTCTCATTTTCGCTCATTCAAATCGTCATTTTGTCTCCTCCTCCACTAAAGCTGCCGAATTTGGTGCTCAAACAGTCGAGCAGGACTTGAAAGTTGCTGAGCTGGGGGTTTTAAAACATGGAGAATACGATCGGGTCCCTAATTTGACAAATCACTAATCAAGCAACGAGTTTTTGACAAAATCTTGAATCTCCACTCTAAATCGATGAATTTTGATCATAGATACCTATGATTGCCAATCTTTTTATGTGTCAGATATTAAAATTTGCAAATGACTACTCAGATAAGAATAAAGTCTGAGAAATTATGATTTCTACTCTAAAATCTATCAATACTTTAAACACAGCTCTTAAATCTCCAACATTTGCTATAAGTGTTCGAATAGATTAGAAAAGTAAAGTTGGTTAAAATTAATATATTAAATTTAAATTTTGATTAATTTATACAATTTCCTATTTTTATCTATTTTAGCAATAATAAGATTGTCAATATGCTTCTATAGAAACTTAGACTTCCTCTTAGGCTAAGAATTCAGCTATTATTGCTTTAATTACGCAGCTTTCAAGCAGTGAGAGCGAAAAGTTGATGGACTTCGCTTTAAGAGTAGTGCAATAGTATTATAGTTCAGGACTGGTTTAACTTATTCACTATACATATCACATCCATACCGCAGTTTAAACACTAAATCTATATACTCTTCATCATAAATAGACCCCAAAAGCTTGTAATTTTAGTCTCGAATTTAATTAATAACCCCAACCCCTAACAAATTCCCTACAAATCAAAGCACTTATAAACCTCATTAAGGGGTTTTGGGGTTTTGATTCAATTCAAAAAATACCGGTTCTCGCTTAAATTGACCTAAAAACTTCACTTTAAAGCTACCTTATATTAGAAGACTCTTTTGATAAGAAAGTTGTCAATGATCATCAATACGCTTACAAGGTGTATCCCTTCAAGTATCTCTTAAGTGATAATAAATACTAGATGGAGTTTACAAATGAGTATCAAGTACTCACTCAAGTAAAGTTCAAAGAATTTAGTTACTTAATTAAGCTAGATGCTATTCTCCTTGCCAAGGATCATGTTGCTTTCAGACTCCCACTCTTTGAAAAAAAATGAACCTTAGAGATTTCATAACAGATAAAAGGAATCATAAGTAGTTTGGATAAATAGCAACTCAGACCTTATAAGTATTAAAGAGTTTCATAAGTTAGGGTTTGTTCACAGAGATTTGAAGCCAAAAAATATAATGATAAACTTCTCACCTGTAAGAGTAGCGATAATAAATTCCAACAGAGCCTAAAGATTGGATGTATCAAGGCTAGGAACTGTCATGGGCACGCAAGGGTACTATCCAGAAAGATAAGACTGGAGAGATGGAAACTTTTAGTGGGATGTATGGGCTTTAGCAGCAATGATAATATAGTGTGATATGCCTCGCAACGTTTACTACTATACAAGATGCGAGAAGGATGCTAAACAAAGAATAAAGGAATTTATTTACAAAACAAGAGTATCTCAATAAATGAAAGAAATGACAGAGTTAATAATAATTAAGTCAAACTCAAGATCAGACATATTTTTAGAACAAATAGAGTTGTGTTTAAGTAAGATAAACTTCAGACCTCTACCACATTATCCTAAAGTGTGATTAAATTAAATACATTTACTAAATATTTCACATTAAAACCTATTAATAACCCGAACCCCTAACAAAATCCCTACAAATCAAGCCTTTATAAACTTCATTAATGGGTTTTGGGGTTTTGATAGATGAATGTGAAGATAATCAATAAATATTTCAATCTTTCTTGCTGTCAATGGATTATAAAAAATATTTCAGGAAGAGTTGCCTAACTTCATAAAATTTAAGAAAGCATTATATTTTTAATATTTTTTATGATGTATAAAGGTATAAAACAAGATTCTTTTAAATATGATAAGTAATACAGAAACTATATGATAACATTTAAAAAGACTGTTTATATGCATAATCTTTTAAATCTAAAAAATTCATAATTTTAATAAAATAGAGGAATATTTTTTTAATAGAGTAAAAGCATTATTTATTAGAAATACTTATAAATATAAACGGATATAGCTATTTCAACATGATTAAGTTATTTATCAATTTTATTAACATCACATGTATTCGACCCTATTTTTTAATTATGGAGTCTATGAGCGATCGAGTAAATTTCGAGCCCTATCTATCTTCAAGGTCATTATTGCTTTGAAATTTTTTAATTTAATTAATCAACTTACAAAATTATTTTTTTCTTATTTTACCTTATTTTAAGGAATAAAAATAGTGTATATTAAATAAGATTGATATATTTTACTTTTAAGACAAAAATATTAATTTAAAATTTAGAAGGCTATGAATACTATATTGAGAATCTTATTATAATCTAATTTAGATTTATTTTATTTTCGACATCTCATTAGATTATAAATTGAGAAATAACGTTTGCTTATTTCCCATTATTCATTGAGATAAATTGATTTATATTAATAAGTTTTTTCAAATCCAATTATAAATATTTAAATTATTGCCTAGATAATAAGAGCTTTTCTTAATGCCAAATATTGAAGCTATATGCCCTTGTCAAAGTAGACCCCAGATACTTATAGTGGACGATAACATATTCAATATAATTACACTTTAGACTATACTAGAGATTATTTACTTATTGTAATTAAATACTAATGTATTAAATTTTATTAAACTCTCCTTTTTTTATTAGAAATTATTTATAAATTCTTTTTTTAGTTCTTATAATAATTTCTATAATTTAATTTACAATTAAAGATGTTATAAATTCATAAAATTTTTGGCTTAATACTTTAATTATCTACACAATTTTTCTCATCTCTAAAATTTAATAAGCTAGTATAAAACATGTTTTATATTCAAGAATTGTTAAATGTTAATTATTTAAATTTCTGTCTGTAAAAGAGCCTTAAAAAGTATATGATATTGGTTAATTGCATTATAATTACAGTTATATTTAAATTGATTTTGCTGTGAGAGTAAAATTATATTTTATAAATTTGAGAGTATTATACTTAAAAATTATTTAAAAAAATTCAATATTGAATCATAAGCCTTCAATTAATGAGATAAATTTATGTGAAATTTTATTTAAATTATAATAAGATTTAATTTAATATTTGAGATGTAATTTGGCTAGAGAGTAGAAAAAGCCACAAATGGACTAGAAAGTCTCGAAAAAATAAAAGAACGAATTTAACAATAGAGCATGTAGCCATGTTAATGTGGTAAAAATAACTAGAACTATAAACTAGTATTTATGGACTGCAATATGCCTATAATCCACAAATTAAATTAGATTGAAAGATTAATTAATTTTAGTCTAATGATTTATGATTTATAAAAATATGACCAAAAAAATACTAAATATTTACATTTAAGTTCTAGAATTTTAAATTTAATTAGTTTTTTGTTGTATACAATATAGTAATATAGATATTGGGAAGCTATTATTTTTTTATTAAAGGTAAGCTTTCAGAAATAATTCGGAAAAATCTAAAGATATAATTTGAGAATTATAAGATACACAGTAATTATTTTAAAATGATTATTCATTATATTTTTTTAATTATTAATTAAGGGATTTAAATGGATGGTTTCGAGGCAACGGTTGAAATACGAAAGCTGCAAAACATAGATTAAGATGAATTAAATATAGTTGCTTTAACTGCTAATGCTACACTTGGAGTAAATTTGATTTTGAGAATTAAATATTAATCAATTATTAGTTTCAGCAAATATTTTTATAAAAAGTATCGTAAATATGTTCTTTATACTAATTGGAAGAAAATTATAACTAAATTATAATACAAAATGCTATTAGAACTTATCACTTTGAAGGAAAAAGAAATCCTTCATTTACTATTATTGTGTGATCATTCTTTTCGAATGCGTTGTATATACTGATAATTAAGTCAAGTTTATGTTGATAAATTTACCAAAGTATAACAATAATAAAAAGTGTGATTCTTTTATAGCTTGTGTAATTTTAATTTTTGTACAAATAAATTGATATTAAATTAGTTTAAATTATTAAGATTTGTGGAATAATAGATCATATAAGACAAAATGCTTTTAATCATAAACCAGACAACTCTTCAAGAGATTCATAAGTGTTTTGATATATTAGAAAATTTAGGTTAGGTTATTGATTATTTTCAAAATGAAATAATTCAAATGAAAATAATTTTATATATAAATAAACATTTTTGGATGGCATCATAGCGGTCAAAAATTTATATAAATTATTGAATAGTCAATAATATATTTGATATCTCTTCTATTGTGCATGTATGCATGTCTTAATTTAAATTTAATTATGCCATTAAATTCAATGCATAAGTTAATCTTGTTTTTGTGTATAAATTACATTGTTCATTGTTTATCATTCTCTTGCATCCGTATTAGTTATTTTTAGACATATCGATTTATATTATATTTTCTCACTACAATTCCAATTAAAACTTGAATTTTTATCTTTCTGGATATTCAAAACCCCAAAACTTCTTCAATAGTGTTATTGAGTTTTTTATTAATAAAAGTAGACTATTAGTGCATACTTTATTAGGGTTTTAATAGGGTTTATGTTGGAGTTTAATGTTTAAATATTAGTAATTTAAGTGAGTATATGCGAGGATTGGGGTCAGTTTATGACAGCGAGTATGTAGATTTATTGTTTAAGTTTCGATATTGATGTGATGAATATAGAGAATAACCATGCCTATTCTGAATTATACGTCTATAGCAAGGCTACTCCATAAATCTCCAGCAACTGTGAGGTCTCACTGTCGACAAGCATTGAATTCATAGATATACCATCTTAATTCCAAGCCTAAAAGACCTCTAAAATTTTAGCAGCATCATATCAATTATCTAATTAATGATAAGACTCTTAAATACTGGGCTCATTTCTCTCTGGCCTAGAGAGCTGTGATGTTTCATCGCAAATTTCCTTAACTTCACATATCTGCTTAATATATAGCTAACATATATAAAAATAACGGAATATCTTACAAGACAGTCAATCGCATTAAGAGAGTGATTGACTTTAATGTTTCATTTTTTAAGGATAATTTAAATTATATATTCGATTAAATGCAGAGGTCTTAAGAGCATAATATTAAGTTTATACACGCTGATGAGGCATTATTCACTTTTAATACCTTCATATCAAGGTCTTGGTATAAAAGGTATAGCAACAGAAGTATATGATTCAAAGGTTAAGGTTCAAACTCATGATATACTTGGTGGAATAAGCAAATACAATAGCCTCGAGACTTATGTTTTCCACCCTCGCTCAATAAAGACCGAATAATATATAAAGTTCTTGCAATAACTCAGAGACAAATACGCTGACTAAGAGATTAACTGTTCGTTGATAACTTGTCAGTTCATAAAACTAAAGACTCTAAGAAGGAAAATGAAAGGCTAAATATAACACCTGTATTTAATGTTCCTTACAGCCCTAAGTTTAATGGAATTGAATTATATTGGGGATTATTGTAAGGCCACTACAAGAAACTTCTGCTCTATCACTTGATGCACGATCTGAAGAAAGATACTGTAGATTTTATTAAGAGTTCTTCTAAGAGAGTCAGCGATGATAAAGCAAAAGTATACGCAAGAGAAGGAAGATTTGTGTATATAAATAAGTTTTAGATTTAATCGAATGAATAAAATCCCATATTAAATTTTCCCGTAAAGGGATTTGGCTTCTCTTTTTTTTCTTCCTCTTAAGGCTTGATTGGGCTTAGGTTTCTTCTCTTTGTGCCAGCTCCTGCATCTATGTTCATCTCGTCTGGCTTTTAGAAATCTTTGAAGAGTCTCTTACTTAATTCATGCTTTACTTGAGACTTTCTCTCTCTCTGTTTAATTTGCTGCGCTCTTTCATCATATATATGAAAGTGCCAGATTTTTTTATAAAATTAGAAGGGTAAGCTTATTTGAGATGAATGGATGCTTCTGTAGTTCCTAGAGCCAGGTGTCGCTGATTTTTATTCCTTGCTTCTCTTTTTCTTCAGAAGAGATGCTTTAGCGTTTCTTATGAGCTTCTTGTATAACTTCATTCAAGTACTCAAGTTTCAGAGTTCCAAGAACACCAAAGAAGAAGTTTCTCTCAGGCAACTTATTAGAAAGTTGCAGCTTTGATGGAAGGTAGAGAGCAACATCTGGATCACTCATAGCATCGTTATATAGGTTTGTAACAGATATTTCACGATAGTTAGGAATTTCAACCATCCTAATTTCATTAGACTTAAAAGCTCTTCTCTTCACTCAGTAAGGCTTTTAAGAATAAGATTTTTGTTCCTTCCTGGGTTGGCAAGAACAATCGAACTATGATGGATATATTAATCTTACTTAAGAACTTACCTTGCTATGCCAAATATCTATAAAGGTCCTCTTTACTTTGAAATTTTCCTATTAAATCTTGAGATTAAATTCTCTTCATTGCATCATTCTTATACTCAATCTTGGTTCAACTTTCTATAAACGTTAATGAAATTTAATATTACGGATATCTATTCTAAGTCGATTGAAATCTTACTACTAAATAGGAAGGACTTACTGGAGGTCAGCCTTGAAAAAGTTTGCGGAGAAATCTTTAAAAACTTGCTCCAAGTTTTACAGATTGATTTCCATTTTTATCAATCTATCTCCATTAAATTGCTCCTTATAATGTTTTATTATTTTAGAGGTCCTTCAAATTAAGTTTAAACTTGATCTGGAGACTTCATAGAGAAACAAAACTTCATTAGGAGTATTTTAAATTACTAAAACGAATATAATAATATATTAATTTAATATTAAATTAGATAGAAACTTGCTCTGGGGATATAATGTAACACATCTTTACCAGGCCTATCTAGAACTCTCTCCATAACCTAGCTCCTAAAGGATAGGAAATGGATCACTGTTGGGAAACCGACAGTGAATCTTCTGATGAACATGTGTTCATTGAAGACAGCAAACCTGAATAATCTCAGAACAAATTAAATACTGAATCCGATGAAGATTCACTAATGGTATTGGACGACAGGTACTACTTAATACTAACAAAACAAGAACGCCAAACCATAAACGAAACTCTTGACTGGTGCAAGAAGATGCCGCAACCTCAGCAGAAGAGACTCAGCTACAAACAAGTTCTGATCAACGACACCTAACTACTAAACAATCAAAGAACTGTAAGAGATTAACCCCACAAACTCACAGCTAACTCAACTAAACACATCTTATTTCAACAAACAGATACTGAATGGTAGTCTGAAGATGAATATGATGAAGAAGAAGAGGATGAGTAAGAATCCTACAAAGCTTTTTAGAGACAACAAATCAGGCACAAGAACAGATACTACAGAAATCTCAAGCTGTCATTAAAGAAGAATGCTTCAAAACACATCACCCGGAGACCCCTAAACCTAAACCCCAACATGGACTAAAAAAACAGAGAAATCAAACTAACTCACAAGTTCAAGAGACATAGAAAAGGTCTACTAGTACGCAATCACAACAGTACAAACCTTTCTACTTAAACTTTAACAAGAACAACTAAAATCTAATGTCCTTAGAGAGAGACGCAAAAGAGTAGGAAGTATAGTTACCCACTTTCCTTGCCAATCTAACTAAGATATTGGAGGAATCACTCCACCTTACTTCAAAGATACACGAAGAATCACCCAAGGTACTAAATAGGGAAGAAAAACAGGTACTTAATAGGAAAGAAGAAAAATAAATAGGGAGTAAAAGTCAACTACCGATCCCATCAGAACAGAAACTGAACAAATCTGACCAAAGATTCAATAGATGATAAAGCAATCATATACTAACTATTGTATGAGAGTATTAGACCAGACATTTTACTAGAAACAGAAAGAGTTTAATAGTTATTATCAACGAGTAAATATCTACATTTCACAAAAGAAGATATCAGATTTTAACTACTTTAAAAATTCATAGATTCCTAAAATATTAGAGAGAATCCCTAATTTCAACAATTGGAGATTCAGCTCATACATTAATTAAGCCCATTATTTTAAGGCGAGATATAAATAAGAAGCATCCAGGAGAGAGTACTTCTCAACGAATTGTAACAAAGTTCACTCGAAAAATACCACGTTGGTCAATCTATTCCAAAAATTAATTAGCCACCCTTCCAAGCTAAAATAAGATAGAGGAAGGAGAACAGAAAGAAAAAGAAATGGCACATGAAGATGACAGAGAAGAAAATTTACAATTTTTAGTGAATTAAGTTAATGTCCAAATTAAATATAGACACTGGAACTTATAAAAGGGCTTGTCCCTTATATATTAACATATTATTGATCGGGGGTCCCTAGAGACCTCAATGTGATCACATTATTATAATTATTACTAAAACGAATAAAATTCTCATAAAATATGTCAACTTAAAGTCTTCATTAATTTTATTATCTCCCAGCCGAGAATTTATCAGAGTGTCTTATACTCGATTATTAAAGTTTATCAAGGTATATTTTATCATTATTATAATAAAATTTATCAGCAAACTATAATGAGCGCTAAATTTTTGAGAAGAGCGGCATTGGTTGTATTAAGCCAATAAAAATTATTATTCCAGCAACCAAGAAAAGTAGAGACTAGAGACGCTTGTACTTAATGGGAGCATACTTATGACAACTTTGACAAATCTAGCTTTGATATTTAAATATGAGTTAAGTAGGATGTTATTATAGAAGCTGTGCAAATTGAGGAGGAGGTTAAACAAACCGCCATAGAGCATTAATAAATACCAGCTAAAGTTGACTATTAATGCATAGAATGCAACAAAGTTTTCCCTTACAAGTTAACTTATAAGAGACACTTGACAGATGTATACACCAATATGCCAATGTTATACAGATAGGAAGTATGTCTGTGAGTTCTGTAAGAAGCCATATTCTCATACTAGAGACCTCAAAGTGCACTTAAAGAAAAAGCACAATTAAAGTTTTGTCTTTATTCATGAACCTACAGGGAATAGATTCTTCTAAAAGATAAGATCAAGAAACCCAGTGGACTCTCTTAGGGTTAAAGTCTTAAAGTAAGTTAAAATTAAGAAAGCAGTCAAGAACTTTCCAGTCTCTAAAATCGATAAAATAATGGTTAAAATAGAGGCAATAAAGATTCCCATATTAAAAATTGTTGACTTAGATTCTTGCCTAGAAAGCTACCTCAATCTTGAAGAAAAAATAGAGAAGAGAGTCATTACAGATGGCTAATATGCTTACAAGATATATCCTTTCAATTACTTCCTTGCTGATGACAAGTTGCAAATGGATTTTGCTAATGAGTATTATGTTCTTTAAAAGGCAAAGTTAAATGAGTGCAGGCATATCATCTAGCTTGATGCTATTTTACTTGTTAAAGATTATGTAGCCTTCAGGCTTCCATTATTAGAAATGACTTACAGAGAATTCTTATCTTACATTAGATGTGAGAGATAAATTAGCTAGATAGTATAGCAGATAGTTGAGAGGATTGAAGAGCTTCACAAGTAAGGTTATGTTTATAGAGACTTAAAGCTAGAGAACATCATGATGAACTTTCAGCCTCTTAGAGTTCATATTATTAGTGCAAGCCTCTGCATATGGAAATATATACAGAACTCTTGGATATTTCCCAGAGAGGATTGGAGAGAAGAAGACGATGCATGGGATATCTGGAAACTAGACATGCCAAGAAACAATTACTTTAGCTGCAAAGATTAGAAAGATTCAAAACAAAGAATCAAGCAACTCTTAGATTAGTATAAGGTTTCTTGAGGTCTAAGAGAGCTTGCATACTAAGCCATAATTAAACCAAGATAAGATAATTAAGTTACAATAGATACAATCAAACAGCTACTTAGAAAGATAAATTTTAGAGAGCCTCATGACTCTAATCTTTTGTTTGTGTGAAATATATTAAAAATCTAGCTAGTTATACTCATTTAGATTACTAATATTTAGACATTAAACCCCTACATAAACTATATTAAAAACCTAATAAAGTTTGCGTTAATAGTCTACTTTTATCAATAAAAACTCAATCAAACAACTTCAGGTTTTTTGGGGGTTTTTTTTAGTCTAAAGTTATTAAAACAGAATAAAGACTTGATATTTTCAAATTAGAGAAATATCTTTTGAAGATAATTATTGACATTTTATTTTTTTGTAATTAATTATGATAAATTATCTCGGAAATTAATATAGTTGTTTGTTCAGAAAACTGTAGACGAGAAAAGTTAATGTCTTATCGAATGAATTTTATCCGTGATATGATTATTGTCTGAAATTTCAAGTTATTTTTGCAAAATCAATATATAAATCTCATAAAAAAATCTCATTGAAAAATATCTCTAATTAAGAAGGATATACTTAAACTAACATTTTAAGGACTGCGATCTTGGAAATATTGGGATTGAATTTCCTGGCTTCTGTCATGAAAAAATAATTAAGGAAAGTTTCCTAGCCTATTTAAATCAAATTTTTTAAAAAATAAAATTATTACTTTTTCTTATCTTCTCACCACTTGAAAGACTTTCGTTATTTACAAGCAAGAATACTAACAAGTTATAAATTTAAATCTATTTATATTAAGAATCAATATTAGCTTTCAAATATCCCACTCTGCATTAATTTTATTTCTTTTAATTTTGTATTTTTATTGTGAATTCTAGATAATTTTATCCTGCTCTGTCCATTTAGAAAATTTTATTCATGATTAACACTTAATTTTTGTATTTCTATAACGTATTTCCATAACGTATTTCCATATCCCTTACTATAAGTCATCATAAAAAATATGTAAAATATTGTATGCTTTGAATTCTAAAAATTATTTAAATAAAAAATTTCAAGCCAGGAAACTTACCCATTTAAACTTGTACTGCAGAACTACAGTGATTCATTAAGAATCTGGGTAAGTATATCGTGGAGTCAATAAAGAGGGGTACTACAAAACAAAATCAAGCATTTAGTTTGGAAAATCAATTATACTTTAATGCAAAGACAAAGAATCAACATACTTATATTGTTAAAGAAGAAGAGTGAAGTTTAAAGTATTGCAATAAATTATACTAAATGTTCTACAATTTCAAAATTAGTATATATAAGGTTATATTAAATTATAATTTTTTAATTGAAAAGGATTTCTACTTTCATCATTATTGATTGTATATAAATTTAAATCCATGTATTGAATTGTAAAAAATATTTAATGTTGATTATAAATTAGTTATAATGAATCACTTCAAAGAAAGTTTACGACTTGTTTTTAGTTACATTATTCTAATAGAATTTTCACATTTTTACAATAATTCTATAATTTAATTTTCGTACTAAATCAATATACTTTTCATCATTCTTCAAATCAATATTATTTGATATAAAGTTGCATTTGATTTATATCCTCTACCCACGACAATTCCTTTTCAAAGCAGATAACTTATATATCTCATGAAAGGGTTTTGGGGTTAAGAATCCGGAATGGATTAATTTATGACAAAACCAGTAAGTGCCGACTAGCTTAGATAAATACTTATATAACATGGACTCTTACCATGATTTAACTTTTATTTTAAGCGAAAATGTTCATAAATTTAAATAAAAAATAATATAATGAATATTTTTTAATTTTGTAAAAATGATGTCAATAAGTGATATTGTATTTTGAAGATAAAATTTAATAATATTTGTATATTAATTATTTATTTCATACAGCTTGATTAATCTAATAATAAGTGGTGGAGATAAATTTTAGCTATAAATTTAGTAATATAATTATTATTTCCTAAATTTTATATTATGATTCCTGTAATTTTCAATTGCAATAATTTTATTTTTATAATTTTCAAAAGTTAGATTATTAATTTCGATTGATTATATAAAAGTATTTAATTTATGAAAATTTTCAATTGTTGATAATATATTAATCATATATTGTGTTATCTTATCAAGCTAAATTTTGAATAAATTAAGATATAACTTATTATTAGTTTATGGTTAAATTAAAGAAATTTTTAGTTTTTTAAAAAAATCTTTAATAGAAATTAGAAATAGTTATATTTTGTAAGCTAATTTATTTAAAAATTCCATTTGTACAACTAAAAAGCCAAGTTAGTATAAAAATTCTATGATAGCTTAAAAATTGTTTTAACTTATTTTTTCAGATTTATATGTAAATGATATTTTTGGAATAAAATTAAAATAATTTACGGCGTTGATTGGTATTACATAAAATATATATAAACTTTTTATTCTGTAAATTTTAAGATATAAAACTCATTATACAACTAGGAATAAATATCGAAGATATATATCTTATGATAATTTATTTTAAATAATTAAAACTGAAATTCTATTTTAATGTGCCCTGCCTCTAATTATCCTTATTTAAAATTTGAGCTTTATATAAAAAGATTATAACAAATTTTAATCTAAATTATTTTTGCTAGTTGGACAATCTTTAAAAATGCTTTCTCAAAATTATATTTAAATTATAAAAATTAATAAATATTTTTTTAAAGTATAAATAGATAAATATTTATATTGATTATGGCAAGCCCAGTAGTTATTTTCAATTATTTAAGAAAAATATTTCTATCTTTAATTATAACGAAATGAATCTAAGTTTATGGAAAAATAAATCAAGAAACAAATATAATTTATATTGTGTCTATGACTCTAATTAATAATTTATGCGAAAATAAAGCAATAAAACAATTTATATAAAATACTCTATATTATTCACCAATAGGCCTAACATGTATTAAAATATTAGCATTATAATAAAAAAAACGAATAAAAACAAAAAGCACCAAGACATCAAAGCTAATAATTAATTTAAATTTATTATCAAATTAGTCTTAAATTATTTTTATTATTAATTTGTTTTAATTTCATTTATTAAAATATATTAGAGATCATTTATTAAAATTGATAGTTTATGATTTATAGTTTAATATAAGTTTATAAATTTGTGAACTAAAATGAATAGTAAAATAATTAAATTTGTTAGAAATTTCCTATTTCTGTTCTAAAATATTATTATTACTGAACATGCTAAAATTTATATATTATTTAAGCCATTTCAAATGTACTCAAAGATAACTTTAAACATTAGTGATCCAATTGTTAATGAAAATTAAAAATTATTTCAAATAAAGCTTAATTTGAATTATTTTCTTTAATTATAATAAAGAATAAATTAAGATTTAGATGTTTAAATTAAATGAATAATATATGCTGAAGCGAAAAAGACATTTATTAATCTTAAGTTCTATTATGTTTGCAGTCAGATTTCTATTTTATGTAGCAATTGCGGCAAGTATAGCTCTATAATAATCCAGAATTCCGACCTCCCTTTGGATAATCGGAGGTTGTTCAATCTAAAATAATTAAAGTGATTCAATATTTTTATAATTATTTTGATTTTAAACTTAATTTAGTTATTTTATTAATGATAAAGTAAAATAAGTGATTATTATAATTGTATTAAATGTCTTGGCATGCGAATATATAATTAAAATTTATTATATTTCAATTAGAGAAAATTCGAATATATAAGCAAGTCATCATTAATTATCACAAATTTATATTTTCTATTTACTATAATAAATCTCATTTTTAATTGACAAG
Source organism: Oxytricha trifallax (assembly GCA_000711775.1). NCBI lineage: Eukaryota > Ciliophora > Spirotrichea > Sporadotrichida > Oxytrichidae > Oxytricha > Oxytricha trifallax. Next base: position 6,287 of record ARYC01019117.1, on the reverse strand, counting down.
CTAAGTTTTTTAAACAGTTTTTGCGTTAGCTCGTCATAAAATGTAAATTTTAAACTCAATCAACCATCATTAAAATATTGCCTATATTCTTTTTATATATATATATTACTATCCAAACTGATTAGTGATGATATATTATAAATTATTCCTATTGGTTGTTTAATATATCTATTATAAGTTTTACTTTAATAGCCTTTTTAATTAGACAATTTATTTATAACATAGCTAATTTTAAAAAAAGTTAGATTTATTCACTATATCATAAGAATCAAACATAATAAAAGAATGACTTTAGAATATTAATTTAATGATAGCTTCATATTTTTGATTGTTTACTATTCTTTGACAATTGTAAGTAATTTTTCTAAATATATTTATGCGATATTGATTCTATTAACACACAAATTTCCAAAAGTATTCATTATTCTGCACGCACCTTTGTTAACCCTCAGCTTTAATATGACTTTAGTTTAAACATATCTCTCAAAAACCCTTATTATTAAAATTGAAAAATAATTTATGATTTATTAAACCATTTTAATGTTTGCAATATTTCCTACAATCAATTTATTTTAAATAAAATTTTACGAACCAATATTTTTAAAAATATTAGTTATAGATTTTTTTTAAATTTAAGTAAATTTCATTTTTTTAAAATATAAATAAATTTTTTATCTTTTTTTAGTTTTATTAAATTTATTATATTTTATATATATAATTGAAATTTAAACGATTTAGAGTAAGTTTATATTATAGTATTGCAAAACTATATTTTATCAATCTAATTGTTGTAAATTACAATTATCTATTTAAAAATAATAGCCTAGAAAAAATATAATTATTTTTTATTTGTTTCATTAACATAGTTTGAAATTTAATGTAGATATTTTTCTATATCAGCATTAATACTCCTAATGTAACTCTCCTATATTGCTTCTTTCTGATTTGTGGACTTTTATTGAATAGTTCTTGGATGGTTAAAGTCAAATTGAATTATCATAAGAGTAATTTATAAATAAAATATTCAAATATAAATTCAGTTTTATATATATATATATATATTTACTAAAGTTAATAATATAGTTTTATTATTAAGTCATCCCTTCTCTATTCCCAAAATAATTTTTTCTCATAAGTAAAAAATTAATTTTTTCTTAAATCTCTTCTTATTTGTTAAAATAGGTGCATTTATTTTTTTCTTTTAGGCCTCCCCTAGCAAAGGCAATAGTAAATTTTAAAAAATGTATAAAGTTCTTAAGTGTAAATATAATTTTAAATTCTAGTTTAAATATATTTAAATGATAAACAATAGACTTAATTTTCATTTTGATTATAGTAATTTTTATTATTAAAGAAAAGGTTTAAATCATTATATTTATACAATTTTTAATATTTAAAATTAATAAGAAATAGCACCTTTTAACTATTTTAACTTCAAAATCTTGGCATAATTTTCTTATTGGGGTTTACTAAACATAAATTTCTATTGATTTTCAAAATTATCTGTATAAATTAAAAATTAAATCATAATTTTTTTAGTTTACAACTGCTTTTATTATAAATTTAACAACAACTCTGACCTTATTAAGTGTCCGGTACCATTTGACTGAGATATCCATGACTTCTTCATACATATTCTGTAAAAATAGTCATTAATGAGGATTAAATAATCCTTATATTAAAAGAGGTATTTTATGCAAATATTTTTTATAAAAATATTTATAGTCCTAATAAATTGAATTTTTATATTTTTTATGTTTCATTTAATTAATAAATCATAAATAAAAACATGACTAATTTTGAAAAACTTTTCTTGTAAAATTAAAGAATCTTAAATCTATGAATTACCAAATAAAAAATATATTCCAATTAATGTTTAACAATGAATATTTTTAATTTACTTTTATTTTCTTTTATTTAAGTATAAAAGTTATTATAATTCTATTAATAATAAATGTATATTAAAAAAATATCTATGTATTCAATTTTCTTAAAAGTAAAACATATAAAATTACTACAAGAGCCCATAAAATTCTATAAAATATATTCTAAACTAATTTATTTGACTAATGTTTAGAACATACTTTAGTTTAGTTGGATATATTTTTTGAATATAAATTATTTTTAATGAAAATCTATATATATAAACCCCAATACGTATGTACACATAGAATTTGTAAGTTGATAAAAAGTTTTAAGTATATCGATAAATAAGGAAATTTAAAAGGACAGAATTTAACTTAATTTGAGGGAGCCGATCTCGAGAATGCAAGTACGGTGAAAATGGGAAAAATTTCATGATTTTATTTTGAGGCCATACTTACCAGTCTTATAGAGTTTGACATGCTGATCAAGAATATATGGGGTTTGTACCCTGTTGACCGATTAGTTGTGAAGTTTTACCGTTCACACTATTTGTGAGGGGATGCGGTTTTACTCCACATTTGAATTAAGTTTGAATTTAATTAATTAATAATTACTACTTTAATAATTAAACTAATAATGGAAATCAAAAGGTTATCAATTTGCGATGCCTATCGCACTTTCTTTATTTGCAACGCACCTCGCACCCACTCCACTAACTTCACTGCGCTTTGTGTGCACTTTGAAGAGCACCTCGAATTCTACATTTCCATGTCTTTAAATGTATGTAAATGCATGTTTTTTATATTTTTTGCTCTCAAAATTGCACTATTTATTAATAAGGATGTTTGTTACACTGGAATAGCATTTAAATTAAGCTAATGTAACAAAAGTCATTCTTCTTTACTTTTATTAATTCACTTTTATTTCACTACGGCACTCTATAGGGTGCTTATATACACTATTTTTAAAGTGTGCAAGTGCTCAATTTCATTTATATTAGTACTTATTTGCAAAAATATTTGATAACTTTCCTTATTTATTTAGGCTAAAAATTATTCGAAAAAATCAAGCAGACATTTTAATAATTAAGCAATTTTATATGATAACTAAAATTAAATAAATTTATATTAAAATCATATTAATTTTTTCCCTATTTAAAAGTAATTTTTAGAATTCAAGTCAAATTTAAAAGTTGCTAAAATAAATATAGAATAGATAGAAGATTTAGATTTATGGAATTAAATAAAATTAATAATAATAATAATAGTAATAGTAGTAACAGCAATAATAGCAACAGCAATAATAATAATAATAAAATATTAATAATAATAATAATTATATATAATTCATAATATTCTTTCCTTTTGATTTAAAAACTATTGGTTTTTTGTGATTTTTCATAAGAAAATCAGATAATTCTTTAATTTTAAGATTAATACTAAGATATGATTCTAAAAACTGAAAGAGATCTTAGTAATTTTCCCAAATTAAAAAACATTTGTTTGGTTTGGAACAAGTATTTTTCCACTAGTAAGTTTTTTATTAAAACTTTTTTATTTTAAAAAAATCCTCTTTTACCATCATCTCTTTGATGGATTTTATTTAGTACATCTGATAATTTTGATCAGGAAAGTTTTTTGGTTAGGTAAATATTTCTCTTAGATTGAGTTTAGGCTTGGTTTATTTTAAAGAGAATCTCTTATTCTCACATTTATCTCAATCATTATAAAAACAAGTTCACATTCATTATTTCATTTTATTTATTTTTTATATTATAAATTAATTTAATTAATCACTGAATTTATTCTATTTTTCAAAGTCTATAAATTTAAATATTCATTTTACTTATAATTGTATTTTCAGATTTAATTTTGCTTGATAAATTTAATTTATTTTTTAGGATTTTTCCATTTTTAATTTACCTTCAAAAATTTATTAATACTTTGATATTTTTAGAATTTATTATTAAGAAATTAACAATTAGTTTATTTATTCCATTTTAATTTCAAAACTGAATTATTATTAATTAAGAATAATATATAATTTATTTATCAACTGAAATATTTTACTCAAACAGTATTTTCTCATTAATTTCATTATATAGTTAAATTTAAATTTATATTTATTTTCAGATATGGATAAGAAATTTATTAATTTTGAGAAACAAGTTAATTATTAAATTTATTTTTAATTTATTTTATAAGATAATTATTTGTAATTTCTAATTAAAATTTATTTATTTTTATTGATATAGTTCAAATAAGCTGAATAAATATTAATAAATGCATTTATTTATATATAAATTTAAAACAAATAGAGTAATTAATGCTTAAACTTACCATTTTTTACTATTTTTTGCAGGAAAATAAAGTATAGTAAGACTTAGACTCTTTCAAAGAAACTAAAATTTATATATAAAGTGAGATAGTTTAATTTAAAAACTAGGAAGAAACAAAATTATAATAGACATTTATTTTTAATTTATATAGTTTATATTTTATTTAAATCAATTTATATGATTTTATTTTGGGGTGTACAGCGCCAGATCTCTAAGCTGATTACTAAGTAGCAATTAAATAATTCTTGAATTTAAAAGAGTAAAATTGGCCTTATTTTACTAAGAATTAATTTAATATGCATACCCATTATATCACGCCCATCACATCAAGGCGACTGTACTGGAATTTATGCACGGATTCCGGAAGCTCAGTATTATTATATAAATTTAATTTAATTTATATATTAGCCTTATTTGGCTTTATAATTTTATTAATTTGTGCAATTTGCACTACTTTAGTTTTATAATAACAAAAACTCCATTTTTAAAAACTTTTGCTTATTGCTAATAAAGCTTTGCCATTTATATTTGATCTTAATTTTATTTTAAAAAAACATGCAAGGTAAGGTACAGTAGCTTTATTCATTTATTTCATTTAAAATTTAATTCTTTTTAAAATTAGTTCTTAGAATAACCAATTTGCTACACAGTGTGAGTAGCCTAGAGATTGCCCTGAAAACTAAAAAAAGGGTTTTTTGAAATAAACAATTTTTGTTTCTATCATAATTATTTTTGTATTCATTTATTTATTTTTTAATTTATTATTATAACTTTTTAGTTTCTTTTATTTATTATAGCTTACTTTTGCAGTTTGAATATTCAAAATGTTAATAATGAAAATGTTTGAAAAATAAAATAAATCAAAGAGAAAATTATGAAATTATAAAATTAAATTAAATTAAAAGTAAAAATCTTTTACTATTTTCCATTTTATTCTTACTCTTTAGTCTTTATTTTTATTTTACTTTATTTTTGATTAAACTTAATTATTAATAATTTATTAAATTGACTTAGTTTAAATTAGTTAGTAATTTTATACTTGGCAGGATATAAATTAATTTCTTATATTTGATTTTTTTATTTTACTTTTTATTGCCTTTAATTATTTCATTATCAAATTATTTCATTACCATTTTGCTTCTACTATACATTTATGTAAACAACTAAAGTTAACAATAAGTATTTTTAGTAAATTATTCTATATATCCTTTATAGACATGAGCAGTATTAGTAATTAAATTTACTAAAAATTAAAGAACTGTTTTGATAAATTGATATTTAGTAATTTAGTAATAATTTTAGAGTTATTTTACATTAGGTATATTTAAATTAAAATAAAATTTTAGCTTATATTTTTCTCTACTCAACTTTTAATAATAAGATTAAGCAATGATTGTTTCAGATTTGACCTTAATACAATACCCTTGATATTTTTCTTTAAATTTCTTAGTCTTATTTCATAAATCCTTAAGAGATATAGAATCCAAAGCTGCTGTAAGTACATGATAAAAGCAGCGTCTTACCAAATTTTAATTAATTCTGCTAATATTCATTCCCAGTTCTTTCATAAAAGCTGCCCAATAACCTCTATTATAAATTTTAATTTTACAATAAGTCTTACTTTGATTAAGCCCTAGTATTTAAGGGATTCAAGTCTCTATTCTTAATCCAAGAATATATTAATTCAACAGGTGCAATTCTATAGTGATAAGGCCCTAAGAACATTATTGGCAAAGCCAAATCAAGGTACTTATACATAATACTTTGTGATCTATGATAAGGTGCATTATCAAGTAAAATTAAAGTATTTTCTCTCCAACTAGTATCAACTGAATCCAATACATTAACTAGTTTACATAAAAAGTACATAATTGAGTGCTAGTTAGTTCTTCCATGATTAACTGTATAGTACAGCTCTCCTGTACTTGAAACTCCAATAATTAAATTCATTTATTTTAGTCTCTGTGAATTTATAACTCTATTTTTTACATAAGGGGCAGTCCAACCTCTGTGTCTTTAATCTGTTTAGTTAAGAGTTTATTCATCAATATTGATTATTCTCCTACCCTTACTTAAGTGTTCC
>ARYC01019116.1:0-13811 GCA_000711775.1 Oxytricha trifallax | reverse complement strand
CCACGACAATTCCTTTTCAAAGCAGATAACTTATATATCTCATGAAAGGGTTTTGGGGTTAAGAATCCGGAATGGATTAATTTATGACAAAACCAGTAAGTGCCGACTAGCTTAGATAAATACTTATATAACATGGACTCTTACCATGATTTAACTTTTATTTTAAGCGAAAATGTTCATAAATTTAAATAAAAAATAATATAATGAATATTTTTTAATTTTGTAAAAATGATGTCAATAAGTGATATTGTATTTTGAAGATAAAATTTAATAATATTTGTATATTAATTATTTATTTCATACAGCTTGATTAATCTAATAATAAGTGGTGGAGATAAATTTTAGCTATAAATTTAGTAATATAATTATTATTTCCTAAATTTTATATTATGATTCCTGTAATTTTCAATTGCAATAATTTTATTTTTATAATTTTCAAAAGTTAGATTATTAATTTCGATTGATTATATAAAAGTATTTAATTTATGAAAATTTTCAATTGTTGATAATATATTAATCATATATTGTGTTATCTTATCAAGCTAAATTTTGAATAAATTAAGATATAACTTATTATTAGTTTATGGTTAAATTAAAGAAATTTTTAGTTTTTTAAAAAAATCTTTAATAGAAATTAGAAATAGTTATATTTTGTAAGCTAATTTATTTAAAAATTCCATTTGTACAACTAAAAAGCCAAGTTAGTATAAAAATTCTATGATAGCTTAAAAATTGTTTTAACTTATTTTTTCAGATTTATATGTAAATGATATTTTTGGAATAAAATTAAAATAATTTACGGCGTTGATTGGTATTACATAAAATATATATAAACTTTTTATTCTGTAAATTTTAAGATATAAAACTCATTATACAACTAGGAATAAATATCGAAGATATATATCTTATGATAATTTATTTTAAATAATTAAAACTGAAATTCTATTTTAATGTGCCCTGCCTCTAATTATCCTTATTTAAAATTTGAGCTTTATATAAAAAGATTATAACAAATTTTAATCTAAATTATTTTTGCTAGTTGGACAATCTTTAAAAATGCTTTCTCAAAATTATATTTAAATTATAAAAATTAATAAATATTTTTTTAAAGTATAAATAGATAAATATTTATATTGATTATGGCAAGCCCAGTAGTTATTTTCAATTATTTAAGAAAAATATTTCTATCTTTAATTATAACGAAATGAATCTAAGTTTATGGAAAAATAAATCAAGAAACAAATATAATTTATATTGTGTCTATGACTCTAATTAATAATTTATGCGAAAATAAAGCAATAAAACAATTTATATAAAATACTCTATATTATTCACCAATAGGCCTAACATGTATTAAAATATTAGCATTATAATAAAAAAAACGAATAAAAACAAAAAGCACCAAGACATCAAAGCTAATAATTAATTTAAATTTATTATCAAATTAGTCTTAAATTATTTTTATTATTAATTTGTTTTAATTTCATTTATTAAAATATATTAGAGATCATTTATTAAAATTGATAGTTTATGATTTATAGTTTAATATAAGTTTATAAATTTGTGAACTAAAATGAATAGTAAAATAATTAAATTTGTTAGAAATTTCCTATTTCTGTTCTAAAATATTATTATTACTGAACATGCTAAAATTTATATATTATTTAAGCCATTTCAAATGTACTCAAAGATAACTTTAAACATTAGTGATCCAATTGTTAATGAAAATTAAAAATTATTTCAAATAAAGCTTAATTTGAATTATTTTCTTTAATTATAATAAAGAATAAATTAAGATTTAGATGTTTAAATTAAATGAATAATATATGCTGAAGCGAAAAAGACATTTATTAATCTTAAGTTCTATTATGTTTGCAGTCAGATTTCTATTTTATGTAGCAATTGCGGCAAGTATAGCTCTATAATAATCCAGAATTCCGACCTCCCTTTGGATAATCGGAGGTTGTTCAATCTAAAATAATTAAAGTGATTCAATATTTTTATAATTATTTTGATTTTAAACTTAATTTAGTTATTTTATTAATGATAAAGTAAAATAAGTGATTATTATAATTGTATTAAATGTCTTGGCATGCGAATATATAATTAAAATTTATTATATTTCAATTAGAGAAAATTCGAATATATAAGCAAGTCATCATTAATTATCACAAATTTATATTTTCTATTTACTATAATAAATCTCATTTTTAATTGACAAGCTAAGTTTTTTAAACAGTTTTTGCGTTAGCTCGTCATAAAATGTAAATTTTAAACTCAATCAACCATCATTAAAATATTGCCTATATTCTTTTTATATATATATATTACTATCCAAACTGATTAGTGATGATATATTATAAATTATTCCTATTGGTTGTTTAATATATCTATTATAAGTTTTACTTTAATAGCCTTTTTAATTAGACAATTTATTTATAACATAGCTAATTTTAAAAAAAGTTAGATTTATTCACTATATCATAAGAATCAAACATAATAAAAGAATGACTTTAGAATATTAATTTAATGATAGCTTCATATTTTTGATTGTTTACTATTCTTTGACAATTGTAAGTAATTTTTCTAAATATATTTATGCGATATTGATTCTATTAACACACAAATTTCCAAAAGTATTCATTATTCTGCACGCACCTTTGTTAACCCTCAGCTTTAATATGACTTTAGTTTAAACATATCTCTCAAAAACCCTTATTATTAAAATTGAAAAATAATTTATGATTTATTAAACCATTTTAATGTTTGCAATATTTCCTACAATCAATTTATTTTAAATAAAATTTTACGAACCAATATTTTTAAAAATATTAGTTATAGATTTTTTTTAAATTTAAGTAAATTTCATTTTTTTAAAATATAAATAAATTTTTTATCTTTTTTTAGTTTTATTAAATTTATTATATTTTATATATATAATTGAAATTTAAACGATTTAGAGTAAGTTTATATTATAGTATTGCAAAACTATATTTTATCAATCTAATTGTTGTAAATTACAATTATCTATTTAAAAATAATAGCCTAGAAAAAATATAATTATTTTTTATTTGTTTCATTAACATAGTTTGAAATTTAATGTAGATATTTTTCTATATCAGCATTAATACTCCTAATGTAACTCTCCTATATTGCTTCTTTCTGATTTGTGGACTTTTATTGAATAGTTCTTGGATGGTTAAAGTCAAATTGAATTATCATAAGAGTAATTTATAAATAAAATATTCAAATATAAATTCAGTTTTATATATATATATATATATTTACTAAAGTTAATAATATAGTTTTATTATTAAGTCATCCCTTCTCTATTCCCAAAATAATTTTTTCTCATAAGTAAAAAATTAATTTTTTCTTAAATCTCTTCTTATTTGTTAAAATAGGTGCATTTATTTTTTTCTTTTAGGCCTCCCCTAGCAAAGGCAATAGTAAATTTTAAAAAATGTATAAAGTTCTTAAGTGTAAATATAATTTTAAATTCTAGTTTAAATATATTTAAATGATAAACAATAGACTTAATTTTCATTTTGATTATAGTAATTTTTATTATTAAAGAAAAGGTTTAAATCATTATATTTATACAATTTTTAATATTTAAAATTAATAAGAAATAGCACCTTTTAACTATTTTAACTTCAAAATCTTGGCATAATTTTCTTATTGGGGTTTACTAAACATAAATTTCTATTGATTTTCAAAATTATCTGTATAAATTAAAAATTAAATCATAATTTTTTTAGTTTACAACTGCTTTTATTATAAATTTAACAACAACTCTGACCTTATTAAGTGTCCGGTACCATTTGACTGAGATATCCATGACTTCTTCATACATATTCTGTAAAAATAGTCATTAATGAGGATTAAATAATCCTTATATTAAAAGAGGTATTTTATGCAAATATTTTTTATAAAAATATTTATAGTCCTAATAAATTGAATTTTTATATTTTTTATGTTTCATTTAATTAATAAATCATAAATAAAAACATGACTAATTTTGAAAAACTTTTCTTGTAAAATTAAAGAATCTTAAATCTATGAATTACCAAATAAAAAATATATTCCAATTAATGTTTAACAATGAATATTTTTAATTTACTTTTATTTTCTTTTATTTAAGTATAAAAGTTATTATAATTCTATTAATAATAAATGTATATTAAAAAAATATCTATGTATTCAATTTTCTTAAAAGTAAAACATATAAAATTACTACAAGAGCCCATAAAATTCTATAAAATATATTCTAAACTAATTTATTTGACTAATGTTTAGAACATACTTTAGTTTAGTTGGATATATTTTTTGAATATAAATTATTTTTAATGAAAATCTATATATATAAACCCCAATACGTATGTACACATAGAATTTGTAAGTTGATAAAAAGTTTTAAGTATATCGATAAATAAGGAAATTTAAAAGGACAGAATTTAACTTAATTTGAGTGAGCCGATCTCGAGAATGCAAGTACGGTGAAAATGGGAAAAATTCATGATTTTATTTTAAGGCTATACTTGCCAGTCTTATAGAGTTTGACATGCTGATCAAGAATATATGGGTTTGTACCCTGTTGACCGATTAGTTGTAAAGTTTACCGTTCACACTATTTGTTTGGGGATGCGGTTTTACCTCCACATTTGGATTAAGTTTGATTTTTATTAATTAATAATTACTGCTTTAATAATTGAACTAATAATGGAAATCAAAAGGTGATCAATTTACGATGCCTATCGCACTTTCTTTATTTGCAACGCACCTCGCACCCACTCCACTAACTTCACTGCGCTTTGTGTCACTTTGAAGAGCACCTCGAATTCTACATTTTCGTGTCTTTAAATGTATGTAAATGCATGTTTTTTATATTTTTTGCTCTCAAAATTGCACTATTTATTAATAAGGATGTTTGTTACACTGGAATAGCATTTAAATTAAGCTAATGTAACAAAAGTCATTCTTCTTTACTTTTATTAATTCACTTTTATTTCACTACGGCACTCTATAGGGTGCTTATATACACTATTTTTAAAGTGTGCAAGTGCTCAATTTCATTTATATTAGTACTTATTTGCAAAAATATTTGATAACTTTCCTTATTTATTTAGGCTAAAAATTATTCGAAAAAATCAAGCAGACATTTTAATAATTAAGCAATTTTATATGATAACTAAAATTAAATAAATTTATATTAAAATCATATTAATTTTTTCCCTATTTAAAAGTAATTTTTAGAATTCAAGTCAAATTTAAAAGTTGCTAAAATAAATATAGAATAGATAGAAGATTTAGATTTATGGAATTAAATAAAATTAATAATAATAATAATAGTAATAGTAGTAACAGCAATAATAGCAACAGCAATAATAATAATAATAAAATATTAATAATAATAATAATTATATATAATTCATAATATTCTTTCCTTTTGATTTAAAAACTATTGGTTTTTTGTGATTTTTCATAAGAAAATCAGATAATTCTTTAATTTTAAGATTAATACTAAGATATGATTCTAAAAACTGAAAGAGATCTTAGTAATTTTCCCAAATTAAAAAACATTTGTTTGGTTTGGAACAAGTATTTTTCCACTAGTAAGTTTTTTATTAAAACTTTTTTATTTTAAAAAAATCCTCTTTTACCATCATCTCTTTGATGGATTTTATTTAGTACATCTGATAATTTTGATCAGGAAAGTTTTTTGGTTAGGTAAATATTTCTCTTAGATTGAGTTTAGGCTTGGTTTATTTTAAAGAGAATCTCTTATTCTCACATTTATCTCAATCATTATAAAAACAAGTTCACATTCATTATTTCATTTTATTTATTTTTTATATTATAAATTAATTTAATTAATCACTGAATTTATTCTATTTTTCAAAGTCTATAAATTTAAATATTCATTTTACTTATAATTGTATTTTCAGATTTAATTTTGCTTGATAAATTTAATTTATTTTTTAGGATTTTTCCATTTTTAATTTACCTTCAAAAATTTATTAATACTTTGATATTTTTAGAATTTATTATTAAGAAATTAACAATTAGTTTATTTATTCCATTTTAATTTCAAAACTGAATTATTATTAATTAAGAATAATATATAATTTATTTATCAACTGAAATATTTTACTCAAACAGTATTTTCTCATTAATTTCATTATATAGTTAAATTTAAATTTATATTTATTTTCAGATATGGATAAGAAATTTATTAATTTTGAGAAACAAGTTAATTATTAAATTTATTTTTAATTTATTTTATAAGATAATTATTTGTAATTTCTAATTAAAATTTATTTATTTTTATTGATATAGTTCAAATAAGCTGAATAAATATTAATAAATGCATTTATTTATATATAAATTTAAAACAAATAGAGTAATTAATGCTTAAACTTACCATTTTTTACTATTTTTTGCAGGAAAATAAAGTATAGTAAGACTTAGACTCTTTCAAAGAAACTAAAATTTATATATAAAGTGAGATAGTTTAATTTAAAAACTAGGAAGAAACAAAATTATAATAGACATTTATTTTTAATTTATATAGTTTATATTTTATTTAAATCAATTTATATGATTTTATTTTGGGGTGTACAGCGCCAGATCTCTAAGCTGATTACTAAGTAGCAATTAAATAATTCTTGAATTTAAAAGAGTAAAATTGGCCTTATTTTACTAAGAATTAATTTAATATGCATACCCATTATATCACGCCCATCACATCAAGGCGACTGTACTGGAATTTATGCACGGATTCCGGAAGCTCAGTATTATTATATAAATTTAATTTAATTTATATATTAGCCTTATTTGGCTTTATAATTTTATTAATTTGTGCAATTTGCACTACTTTAGTTTTATAATAACAAAAACTCCATTTTTAAAAACTTTTGCTTATTGCTAATAAAGCTTTGCCATTTATATTTGATCTTAATTTTATTTTAAAAAAACATGCAAGGTAAGGTACAGTAGCTTTATTCATTTATTTCATTTAAAATTTAATTCTTTTTAAAATTAGTTCTTAGAATAACCAATTTGCTACACAGTGTGAGTAGCCTAGAGATTGCCCTGAAAACTAAAAAAAGGGTTTTTTGAAATAAACAATTTTTGTTTCTATCATAATTATTTTTGTATTCATTTATTTATTTTTTAATTTATTATTATAACTTTTTAGTTTCTTTTATTTATTATAGCTTACTTTTGCAGTTTGAATATTCAAAATGTTAATAATGAAAATGTTTGAAAAATAAAATAAATCAAAGAGAAAATTATGAAATTATAAAATTAAATTAAATTAAAAGTAAAAATCTTTTACTATTTTCCATTTTATTCTTACTCTTTAGTCTTTATTTTTATTTTACTTTATTTTTGATTAAACTTAATTATTAATAATTTATTAAATTGACTTAGTTTAAATTAGTTAGTAATTTTATACTTGGCAGGATATAAATTAATTTCTTATATTTGATTTTTTTATTTTACTTTTTATTGCCTTTAATTATTTCATTATCAAATTATTTCATTACCATTTTGCTTCTACTATACATTTATGTAAACAACTAAAGTTAACAATAAGTATTTTTAGTAAATTATTCTATATATCCTTTATAGACATGAGCAGTATTAGTAATTAAATTTACTAAAAATTAAAGAACTGTTTTGATAAATTGATATTTAGTAATTTAGTAATAATTTTAGAGTTATTTTACATTAGGTATATTTAAATTAAAATAAAATTTTAGCTTATATTTTTCTCTACTCAACTTTTAATAATAAGATTAAGCAATGATTGTTTCAGATTTGACCTTAATACAATACCCTTGATATTTTTCTTTAAATTTCTTAGTCTTATTTCATAAATCCTTAAGAGATATAGAATCCAAAGCTGCTGTAAGTACATGATAAAAGCAGCGTCTTACCAAATTTTAATTAATTCTGCTAATATTCATTCCCAGTTCTTTCATAAAAGCTGCCCAATAACCTCTATTATAAATTTTAATTTTACAATAAGTCTTACTTTGATTAAGCCCTAGTATTTAAGGGATTCAAGTCTCTATTTTTAATCCAAGAATACATTAATTCAACTGGTGCAATTCTATAGTGATAAGGCCCTAAGAACATTATTGGCAAAGCCAAATCAAGGTACTTATACATAATACTTTGTGATCTGTGGTAAGGTGCATTATCAAGTAAAATTAAAGTATTTTCTCTCCAACTAGTATCAACTGAATCCAATACATTAACTAGTTTACATAAAAAGTACATAAATGAGTGCTAGTTAGTTCTTCCATGATTTACTGTATAGTACAGCTCTCCTGTACTTGCAACTCCAATAATTAAATTCATTTATTTTAGTCTCTGTGAATTTGTAACTCTATTTTTTACATAAGGAGCAGTCCAACCTCTGTGTCTTTAATCAGTTTAGTTAAGAGTAGATTCATCAATATTGATTATTCTTCTACCCTTACTTAAATGTTCCACGAATTACTGTGCTGCATACTATCTTTACAACTTACTGCTGTTGCTATTATGCAAAGTTGAAATCTACTTTATTTATTTATAAGTCATCATTAATTCATTTTTCAAGAATCTTCTAATCATTTACTTGCTACACCTTAACTATATATTCTTCTGTAAACTTTGCTGTATATCAGAAAGCTGCACTGGTTAAGTGTTATACATTAACATATTAACGATATGAGTGCGTGCTCTGCTATGCAGCTTCTTATACTTTCCTCTATTGATTTATTTTAGATTCCAGAATTAAGCTTTCTTTACTGGGCTTCTTAAGTACCTTCTTAATTTATAGTATGAAATGCCAAGTCTATCCATTATTTAGAAATAAGTTAAATTTTCTGAAACTCTTAATCTTAGTGATTCCTCTGCAAGTTTAAGTTCTTTCTCTTACAATTATTTCTCTTTCCTTAATTACTTTTGTAGTCTACGAGGAACTATTGCATCATATTGTGTGTGCTAACCAAAAATTGGAATTTAATCTTTGACTTTATGATTTTCAATAACTTTAGCTTCTAGAGCTTTAAAATCAAAATCTTAAGCACTATCCATCATACTCTAGGGTTCTAAATCCGATTTCTTATACTCAGTGTAAAGCCTTAGCACAAGCTAACAAAGAGTCTAAATTTAACTATCATTAAGTAATGATTCTTTGGTTCCTTTTTTAATACTTTCTCTATACTTTTCTTTGGGATCTATGATAAATCCATCGATTTCAAACTCTGAAATTTCATCTCGAATTTCATTGAATAATTAAATCATATCCTTTTCACTCACTTCCTCTATACTCACATCTGCAAGAGTTATGTTCCTCTAGTAAAGCAAGTTAGTTGTTAAGTATTCTGCATAATCTTTAGAATCTTCAAAACCACTAGAAGAGCTCTGCTCTTCACTTGAACTATTGCCATCATAATCTTTATCTTCTAACCTAAAGAATTCTGACAGTCTAGACTGTCGTTTTTTAGAATATTATTCCATCAATGGATTCTTAAATTTAATTATAATGAATTGTGTTGGTGCTGGTAAGAATTCCGCTAGCGGAAATTGGATCGTGCTGGTACGATTTCATTATTATGAAAAGCACTCTCTGATTTTAGTAACGGTAGTGTCTTCCTGAATCGAAATTGGCCTATATAAAATGGTTTAAGGCACCTTAATTTTAAAGTTTAATGAACCAATAGTAACTTACTGGTATCAATGTTTCAGAACTCGCCCAGAAGTGCAAAAGTAAGAAAGAGCTATACAACTTTCTTGCCCAAGACTGCCACGCTTTCTTACCAAAAGCGGACTCCACCAACATTTATTTACTTAAGTAAATCATAAGAGCAGAGAAAGACGTAAGCCCTAGCTTAACCCTGTAACTGTTAATATAGTACGTAAGAAGAGACGCAGTTAAAGTGTCAGCAGTGCCTCAAATCGATGGACTTACAGTTCAAGACTTTCTCGATTATGCAAGAGGGTCTTCAAGACTGCTGCAATACTTGCCTGAAGAACGAGATTGGGTCCACCTTGACAGATAATGGATCTGCGATTTGCTCTTCACCTTAGACACCGACGGTGTCTCCCAGATGATTCATGATGCAATGCTCTAACGAAGAGAAAAGCTCGAGTAAAATAGATATCTCGTTATAGAAATGAGACCCGAGGTCGTGGACGCTCTCAGCAGATGCCTTAACTTTAGCAGTAAGTTTACTCTCTCTTAATTTCTTGTGTAGCTGAGCGAGGTAAGGCTGTGAATCTCGTTAAGGATTCATCTAAAAGAAAGAGAACCCGTGAATAGTTAGAGGAGGTAAAGGATTATGAAGATGCTTTGAAATAAGATAAGCGAGAATTCTTGCATTAAACTAAAAAGTTGAAGCAATAACATGATAATATGGAAAGTGAGTTGCTTGACTTACGCAAGATGAAAGAGTAGTTTATGCAAGAAGGTAACCTGTAGAACATGCAAAATCAATCTCCAAACATGAGACAATGAGTGCTGCTGCTTCTATTCCTCCACGATTCTCTATACGCTATTAATAGCAAAGACTTGAATATGGTGAATTTCTTTAAAAAATTAAGATAAATCTCATATTCTTAATCTTGGTTTTCTCTCTGAATTTCTATGGTTTATGTCGCTTTTAAAGTGCCTTCTCTCACTCGAGGCTGCCTTCAGCCATCTTTTCATTGTCTCTTCACTCTCTGGCAGCTCTGTATAAGTGCAAGTGAATGTTTTATCTCTAGCACTGCGACGAGTAACCAACTCTCAGGTCTTATTTTATTCTTTGATTAATTCAAGCTTCTGTTAACCTTTCAATAATCTTCTCTTTGAACTTGCAGAACTGCTTTTACTTTTGGATCTCTCTCTGCTTTGAGCCTTAGTAATTTCATGGTGCTGCCTCTTTAAACTCCTGTGCACCAATTGCTATACCTGCTCGAATGGTTTATCTTGAAGCACAGGGTTTTAACTCATCTTCTATTCAATAAGCTCTATGAGAGAAGGTTAATAAAAACCCAACTTACTTTATTCACCTTATTCTTCAATTTATTAAGGCTCCTTTTCTTCTTCAAGATTATTTTGCTTCACTACTGCTGCTGGGTTGCTTGCTTCGCTGTAAGCTTTTTCAGTGAGAGATACAATATGTTGAACGATTTCTCTTACAATATTATCTTGCTCCTATTCGTTTGAAAGCTCTGCAGAAATTTATTCTTAAGGCACCTGGTTTTATTCAAGAAAATTTTCCATTGCTTCTAATCGATTTTATAAAATTGATTATACTTAATTGTGCTTGCTAGCAAGTATAAGCTCTATTTCTTTCTTTTCAACTATAAGCAGCTGCTCTGCACTATCTTTAGAAGCTTGCTTATATAATACTCGCTGCCACCTGCCTTTAGTGTTAAGTCTCCCAATTTTACCAATGATTTATTCTTCAGATCTTTGTGAGAAAACATCAGCAATGATTAAATATGAACCACAATTTTAATCGATTTCATCATTAGTTTAGATATCTGTTCCTCTCCCCTGTGGCTCGTTGAGCAAGTAAACCCCGTAGTTTTTGCTTGCATTTCTCATTAAATACCTGCCTTCAAGCACAGATTCAATTGCAATCGCTTAGGAGTGGCTGAAACTAATGAAATCAAAATCGGATTTCTTTAAACCTATTTCAATAGCACTGTAATTTGTTGAAGCCACTATTAAAACTGGTGAAACAGCTACTTAATCCTTTATGATTTCCTTGATTCTCTGTAAGTAATCTCCTTGGTTTGAACTTATCAGCAAGTCTGCTAACTAAGTTTTCTTATCTCCTTACAGTTTATCAAGGGTAGGGAATACTACAGGTGTGCTATGCAAAGCTAAACTAAGACAATTTTCTTCACCTTGAGAAAGATGGCTTCCTGAAAATCCTATAATACTTCTTGATTGCTTGTAAAAATTTAGCTGGTTTATAATGTTGTCAGCAGAGCCATCGAAGAGAATCCAGTCGTATTCATCAATAAGCACGATGCTATCGTGCCACACACTCATGAATTTAGCAGCCTTCATTTGTTTCTTGAGTTGTGGTTGAGTGAAAAAATAAATGCCTGTACTTTTTGCAAAGAAATTATGGTTTGAATCAAGTTCCATTGCACTAATAACTTTTTGAAATTTTTGATAATCTCTCTGCACTAAGTGCTCATTCTTGCCAACTATGATTACGGATAGCTTCGTTTTAAGAGCTATAAGAATGGCTAACGCAACGCAGATCAAGGTCTTGCCATTACCAATACCAAAATGTATTAAATGGTTTGCGTGCAAGTTTTCGCAAATATAGTTAATGCACAAAATTTGAGAACTATATAACTTAAAGCCAAGATTTTGCTGCAGCTTTTCTAAGTCATTACTTACACTTAACCTTTCATTCCTTGGCTATGAATTGAAAGCACGAGCTAACATGTGCGAGGTATTAGCGTTCTCAAAGAGTTGAAGTAAGTCTACAATTGTTTTATCAGAGAAAGCCTCCATATTTTTGGGTAAGTGTAAAATTCTTTGAATTTCAGAGTAGTCGCCATTAAGGCAATTTTCAATGATGCTGTTGCTCACACTCACATTCTTTTCAATTTAAGCTTCTATGATTTGCTGCTGAAGCTTCTTGAACTGCTCTACTTTGCCTACCCACTGCTCGTCTCTGCTCTGCAGCCTTTATGCAAGGCCTTTCATAAAGTAAACCATAGTGTTTGAATCAATAACCTCTTACTTCTGTAAGAAAGTAGCCCTAGTAATTGATATATAATCTTTGAGAGCTTCAACTGTAGGAGAGCAAGAGAGCACAAATTCTTACGAAGTGCTCTGTGTATTCTACAGGTATGTCTCTGATTAAGTGCAAGCCACAGTCTTGCTTGAGTAGAGTAATGAAAGGCACATTCAAGATAAAGAATGAAGTAGGTATTAGCTTTTAAACTTGAGAGTCGACTGCGAATAATTACCAAGTTTAACCCATTAATTTTATAATATAGGGGAGAGTAGAATCCAATTTCTGCACTGGTGCAAGCTGTTTAGTGAATGCTGCAACTGAATTAAAGAATACAAAGTTCGTAAACCTAGAGCTTGTCTCGTATTAGGTGAGCGAATTAATAATAAGATTGATTCTTGAATTAATTCATCTTCGATTTATACTCTTTCTCCCATATAATAACCAAGAGCAGCTAAAAAGATACGTGGCTTTGAGTCTTCATCTAAATTATTATTGCTCTAAATTAAATCCACGAGCAATGAGAACAAGTTTTCCCTTAGTTTCTGGTCACTAACGTTCTCAAAATTGCTTAGGAAGGAGAAAAGTGACTGGGTGTTTCGAGTAACTATTTCTTGCAAAATGCAAGACCTTTAATAATATTAAGAATTCTTGAAACTTTCGAAGTGCTTTATGAGATTCTCATGGCCAATGATCGAGCCATAGTTAATAAAGAGTTGAGGTAAGGGTTCTTTATTTTGATTTTAATCACTTGCAAAGTTGAGATTCGTAGCTTATTCACTCTCCTTAATCTCTTCGATAGCAGCAGTAACATCTAGAGGCTATGATACCACTGATTTACTCTAATAGCTGTGCTTGATCTTCTTTGGCTTTTTGTTATTTATATACTTTCTCACATACTACTTAAAATCAAAAGTTTTATTATAAGCTGCAAAATCCGCCTGCTACAGCAGCATTTTCAAGTTATAGTTATTTTATTGCAGAAATTCTTTAGCGCGGTTGATTTTATCGCTGTCTTGCGCATTTTAATACTCACACTTAATGCCCTTGGCTTTAAAATTT
>ARYC01019115.1:0-15511 GCA_000711775.1 Oxytricha trifallax | reverse complement strand
TTCATACATATTCTGTAAAAATAGTCATTAATGAGGATTAAATAATCCTTATATTAAAAGAGGTATTTTATGCAAATATTTTTTATAAAAATATTTATAGTCCTAATAAATTGAATTTTTATATTTTTTATGTTTCATTTAATTAATAAATCATAAATAAAAACATGACTAATTTTGAAAAACTTTTCTTGTAAAATTAAAGAATCTTAAATCTATGAATTACCAAATAAAAAATATATTCCAATTAATGTTTAACAATGAATATTTTTAATTTACTTTTATTTTCTTTTATTTAAGTATAAAAGTTATTATAATTCTATTAATAATAAATGTATATTAAAAAAATATCTATGTATTCAATTTTCTTAAAAGTAAAACATATAAAATTACTACAAGAGCCCATAAAATTCTATAAAATATATTCTAAACTAATTTATTTGACTAATGTTTAGAACATACTTTAGTTTAGTTGGATATATTTTTTGAATATAAATTATTTTTAATGAAAATCTATATATATAAACCCCAATACGTATGTACACATAGAATTTGTAAGTTGATAAAAAGTTTTAAGTATATCGATAAATAAGGAAATTTAAAAGGACAGAATTTAACTTAATTTGAGGGAGCCGATCTCGAGAATACAAGTACGGTGAAAATGGGAAAAAATTCATGATTTAATTTTAAGGCCATACTTACCAGTCTTATAGAGTTTGACATGCTGATCAAGAATATATGGGGTTTGTACCCTGTTGACCGATTAGTTGTAAAGTTTTACCGTTCACACTATTTGTTTGGGGATGCGGTTTTACCTCCACATTTGAATTAAGTTTGAATTTAATTAATTAATAATTACTGCTTTAATAATTAAACTAATAATGGAAATCAAAAAGTGATCAATTTACGATGCCTATCGCACTTTCTTTATTTGCAACGCACCTCGCACCCACTCCACTAACTTCACTGCGCTTTGTGTGCACTTTGAAGAGCACCTCGAATTCTACATTTTCGTGTCTTTAAATGTATGTAAATGCATGTTTTTTATATTTTTTGCTCTCAAAATTGCACTATTTATTAATAAGGATGTTTGTTACACTGGAATAGCATTTTAAATTAAGCTAATGTAACAAAAGTCATTCTTCTTTACTTTTATTAATTCACTTTTATTTCACTACGGCACTCTATAGGGTGCTTATATACACTATTTTTAAAGTGTGCAAGTGCTCAATTTCATTTATATTAGTACTTATTTGCAAAAATATTTGATAACTTTCCTTATTTATTTAGGCTAAAAATTATTCGAAAAAATCAAGCAGACATTTTAATAATTAAGCAATTTTATATGATAACTAAAATTAAATAAATTTATATTAAAATCATATTAATTTTTTCCCTATTTAAAAGTAATTTTTAGAATTCAAGTCAAATTTAAAAGTTGCTAAAATAAATATAGAATAGATAGAAGATTTAGATTTATGGAATTAAATAAAATTAATAATAATAATAATAGTAATAGTAGTAACAGCAATAATAGCAACAGCAATAATAATAATAATAAAATATTAATAATAATAATAATTATATATAATTCATAATATTCTTTCCTTTTGATTTAAAAACTATTGGTTTTTTGTGATTTTTCATAAGAAAATCAGATAATTCTTTAATTTTAAGATTAATACTAAGATATGATTCTAAAAACTGAAAGAGATCTTAGTAATTTTCCCAAATTAAAAAACATTTGTTTGGTTTGGAACAAGTATTTTTCCACTAGTAAGTTTTTTATTAAAACTTTTTTATTTTAAAAAAATCCTCTTTTACCATCATCTCTTTGATGGATTTTATTTAGTACATCTGATAATTTTGATCAGGAAAGTTTTTTGGTTAGGTAAATATTTCTCTTAGATTGAGTTTAGGCTTGGTTTATTTTAAAGAGAATCTCTTATTCTCACATTTATCTCAATCATTATAAAAACAAGTTCACATTCATTATTTCATTTTATTTATTTTTTATATTATAAATTAATTTAATTAATCACTGAATTTATTCTATTTTTCAAAGTCTATAAATTTAAATATTCATTTTACTTATAATTGTATTTTCAGATTTAATTTTGCTTGATAAATTTAATTTATTTTTTAGGATTTTTCCATTTTTAATTTACCTTCAAAAATTTATTAATACTTTGATATTTTTAGAATTTATTATTAAGAAATTAACAATTAGTTTATTTATTCCATTTTAATTTCAAAACTGAATTATTATTAATTAAGAATAATATATAATTTATTTATCAACTGAAATATTTTACTCAAACAGTATTTTCTCATTAATTTCATTATATAGTTAAATTTAAATTTATATTTATTTTCAGATATGGATAAGAAATTTATTAATTTTGAGAAACAAGTTAATTATTAAATTTATTTTTAATTTATTTTATAAGATAATTATTTGTAATTTCTAATTAAAATTTATTTATTTTTATTGATATAGTTCAAATAAGCTGAATAAATATTAATAAATGCATTTATTTATATATAAATTTAAAACAAATAGAGTAATTAATGCTTAAACTTACCATTTTTTACTATTTTTTGCAGGAAAATAAAGTATAGTAAGACTTAGACTCTTTCAAAGAAACTAAAATTTATATATAAAGTGAGATAGTTTAATTTAAAAACTAGGAAGAAACAAAATTATAATAGACATTTATTTTTAATTTATATAGTTTATATTTTATTTAAATCAATTTATATGATTTTATTTTGGGGTGTACAGCGCCAGATCTCTAAGCTGATTACTAAGTAGCAATTAAATAATTCTTGAATTTAAAAGAGTAAAATTGGCCTTATTTTACTAAGAATTAATTTAATATGCATACCCATTATATCACGCCCATCACATCAAGGCGACTGTACTGGAATTTATGCACGGATTCCGGAAGCTCAGTATTATTATATAAATTTAATTTAATTTATATATTAGCCTTATTTGGCTTTATAATTTTATTAATTTGTGCAATTTGCACTACTTTAGTTTTATAATAACAAAAACTCCATTTTTAAAAACTTTTGCTTATTGCTAATAAAGCTTTGCCATTTATATTTGATCTTAATTTTATTTTAAAAAAACATGCAAGGTAAGGTACAGTAGCTTTATTCATTTATTTCATTTAAAATTTAATTCTTTTTAAAATTAGTTCTTAGAATAACCAATTTGCTACACAGTGTGAGTAGCCTAGAGATTGCCCTGAAAACTAAAAAAAGGGTTTTTTGAAATAAACAATTTTTGTTTCTATCATAATTATTTTTGTATTCATTTATTTATTTTTTAATTTATTATTATAACTTTTTAGTTTCTTTTATTTATTATAGCTTACTTTTGCAGTTTGAATATTCAAAATGTTAATAATGAAAATGTTTGAAAAATAAAATAAATCAAAGAGAAAATTATGAAATTATAAAATTAAATTAAATTAAAAGTAAAAATCTTTTACTATTTTCCATTTTATTCTTACTCTTTAGTCTTTATTTTTATTTTACTTTATTTTTGATTAAACTTAATTATTAATAATTTATTAAATTGACTTAGTTTAAATTAGTTAGTAATTTTATACTTGGCAGGATATAAATTAATTTCTTATATTTGATTTTTTTATTTTACTTTTTATTGCCTTTAATTATTTCATTATCAAATTATTTCATTACCATTTTGCTTCTACTATACATTTATGTAAACAACTAAAGTTAACAATAAGTATTTTTAGTAAATTATTCTATATATCCTTTATAGACATGAGCAGTATTAGTAATTAAATTTACTAAAAATTAAAGAACTGTTTTGATAAATTGATATTTAGTAATTTAGTAATAATTTTAGAGTTATTTTACATTAGGTATATTTAAATTAAAATAAAATTTTAGCTTATATTTTTCTCTACTCAACTTTTAATAATAAGATTAAGCAATGATTGTTTCAGATTTGACCTTAATACAATACCCTTGATATTTTTCTTTAAATTTCTTAGTCTTATTTCATAAATCCTTAAGAGATATAGAATCCAAAGCTGCTGTAAGTACATGATAAAAGCAGCGTCTTACCAAATTTTAATTAATTCTGCTAATATTCATTCCCAGTTCTTTCATAAAAGCTGCCCAATAACCTCTATTATAAATTTTAATTTTACAATAAGTCTTACTTTGATTAAGCCCTAGTATTTAAGGGATTCAAGTCTCTATTCTTAATCCAAGAATATATTAATTCAACAGGTGCAATTCTATAGTGATAAGGCCCTAAGAACATTATTGGCAAAGCCAAATCAAGGTACTTATACATAATACTTTGTGATCTATGATAAGGTGCATTATCAAGTAAAATTAAAGTATTTTCTCTCCAACTAGTATCAACTGAATCCAATACATTAACTAGTTTACATAAAAAGTACATAAATGAGTGCTAGTTAGTTCTTCCATGATTTACTGTATAGTACAGCTCTCCTGTACTTGCAACTCCAATAATTAAATTCATTTATTTTAGTCTTTGTGAATTTGTAACTCGATTTTTTACATAAGGAGCAGTCCAACCTCTGTGTCTTTAATCAGTTTAGTTAAGAGTAGATTCATCAATATTGATTATTCTTCTACCCTTACTTAAATGTTCCACGAATTACTGTGCTGCATACTATCTTTACAACTTACTGCTGTTGCTATTATGCAAAGTTGAAATCTACTTTATTTATTTATAAGTCATCATTAATTCATTTTTCAAGAATCTTCTAATCATTTACTTGCTACACCTTAACTATATATTCTTCTGTAAGCTTTGCTGTATATCAGAAAGCTGCACTGGTTAAGTGTTATACATTAACATATTAACGATATGAGTGCGTGCTCTGCTATGCAATTTTTTATACTTGCCTCTATTGATTTATTTTAGATTCCAGAATTAAGCTTTCTTTACTGGGCTTCTTAAGTACCTTCTTAATTTATAGTATGAAATGCCAAGTCTATCCATTATTTAGAAATAAGTTAAATTTTCTGAAACTCTTAATCTTAGTGATTCCTCTGCAAGTTTAAGTTCCTTCTCTTACAATTATTTCTCTTTCCTTAATTACTTTTGTAGTCTACGAGGAACTATTGCATCATATTGTGTGTGCTAACCAAAAATTGGAATTTAATCTTTGACTTTATGATTTTCAATAACTTTAGCTTCTAGAGCTTTAAAATCAAAATCTTAAGCACTATCCATCATACTCTAGGGTTCTAAATCCGATTTCTTATACTCAGTGTAAAGCTTTAGCACTAGCTAACAAAGAGTCTAAATTTAACTATCATTAAGTAATGATTCTTTGGTTCCTTTTTTAATACTTTCTCTATACTTTTCTTTGGGATCTATGATAAATCCATCGATTTCAAACTCTGAAATTTCATCTCGAATTTCATTGAATAATTAAATCATATCCTTTTCACTCACTTCCTCTATACTCACATCTGCAAGAGTTATGTTCCTCTAGTAAAGCAAGTTAGTTGTTAAGTATTCTGCATAATCTTTAGAATCTTCAAAACCACTAGAAGAGCTCTGCTCTTCACTTGAACTATTGCCATCATAATCTTTATCTTCTAACCTAAAGAATTCTGACAGTCTAGACTGTCGTTTTTTAGAATATTATTCCATCAATGGATTCTTAAATTTAATTATAATGAATTGTGTTGGTGCTGGTAGGAATTCCGCTAGCGGAAATTGGATCGTGCTGGTACGATTTCATTATTATGAAAAGCACTCTCTGATTTTAGTAACGGTAGTGTCTTCCTGAATCGAAATTGACCTATATAAAATGGTTTAAGGCACCTTAATTTTAAAGTTTAATGAACCAATAGTAACTTACTGGTATCAATGTTTCAGAACTCGCCCAGAAGTGCAAAAGTAAGAAAGAGCTATACAACTTTCTTGCCCAAGACTGCCACGCTTTCTTACCAAAAGCGGACTCCACCAACATTTATTTCCTTAAGTAAATCATAAGAGCAGAGAAAGAAGTAACCCCTAGCTTAACCCTGTAACTGTTAATATAGTACGTAAGAAGAGACGCAGTTAAAGTTTCAGCAGGGCCTCAAATCGATGGACTTACAGTTCAAGACTTTCTCGATTATACAAGAGGGTCTTCAAGACTGCTGCAATACTTGCCTGAAGAACGAGATTGGGTCCACCTTGACAGATAATGGATCTGCGATTTGCTCTTCACCCTAGACACCGACGGTGTCTCCCAGATGATTCATGATGCAATGCTCTAACGAAGAGAAAAGCTCGAGTAAAATAGAGATCTCGTTATAGAAATGAGACCCGAGTTCGTGGACGCTCTCAGCAGATGCCTTAACTTTAGCAGTAAGTTTACTCTCTCTTAATTTCTTGTGTAGCTGAGCGAGGTAAGGCTGTGAATCTCGTTAAGGATTCATCTAAAAGAAAGAGAACCCGTGAATAGTTAGAGGAGGTAAAGGATTATGAAGATGCTTTGAAATAAGATAAGCAAGAATTCTTGCAGTAAACTAAAAAGTTGAAGCAATAACATGATAATATGGAAAGTGAGTTGCTTGACTTACGCAAGATGAAAGAGTAGTTTATGCAAGATGGTAACCTGTAGAACATGCAAAATCAATCTCCAAACATGAGACAATGAGTGCTGCTGCTTCTATTCCTCCACGATTCTCTATACGCTATTAATAGCAAAGACTTGAATATGGTGAATTTCTTTAAAAAATTAAGATAAATCTCATATTCTTAATCTTGGTTTTCTCTCTGAATTTCTATGGTTTATGTCGCTTTTAAAGTGCCTTCTCTCACTCGAGGCTGCCTTCAACCATCTTTCCATTGTCTCTTCACTCTCTGGCAGCTCTGTATAAGTGCAAGTGAATGTTTTATCTCTAGCACTGCGACGAGTAACCAACTCTCAAGTCTTATTTTATTCTTTGATTAATTCAAGCTTCTGTTAACCTTTCAACAATCTTCTCTTTGAACTTGCAGAACTGCTTTTACTTTTGGATCTCTCTCTGCTTTGAGCCTTAGTAATTTCATGGTGCTGCCTCTTTAAACTCCTGTGCACCAATTGCTATACCTGCTCGAATGGTTTATCTTGAAGCACAGGGTTTTAACTCATCTTCTATTCAATAAGCTCTATGAGAGAAGGTTAATAAAAACCCAACTTACTTTATTCACCTTATTCTTCAATTTATTAAGGCTCCTTTTCTTCTTCAAGATTATTTTGCTTCACTACTGCTGCTGGGTTGCTTGCTTCACTGTAAGCTTTCTCAGTGAGAGATACAATATGTTGAACGATTTCTCTTACAATATTATCTTGCTCCTATTCGTTTGAAAGCTCTGCAGAAATTTATTCTTAAGGCACCTGGTTTTATTCAAGAAAATTTTCCATTGCTTCTAATCGATTTTATAAAATTGATTATACTTAATTGTGCTTGCTAGCAAGTATAAGCTCTATTTCTTTCTTTTCAACTATAAGCAGCTGCTCTGCACTATCTTTAGAAGCTTGCTTATATAATACTCGCTGCCACCTGCCTTTAGTGTTAAGTCTCCCAATTCTACCAATGATTTATTCTTCAGATCTTTGTGAGAAAACATCAGCGATAATTAAATATGAACCACCATTTTAATTGATTTCATCATTAGTTTAGATATCTGTTCCTCTCCCCTGTGGCTCGTTGAGCAAGTAAACCCCGTAGTTTTTGCTTGCATTTCTCATTAGATTCCTGCCTTCAAGCACAGATTCAATTGCAGTCGCTTAGGAGTGGCTGAAACTAATGAAATCGAAATCGGATTTCTTTAAACCTATTTAAATAGCACTGTAATTTGTTGAAGCCACTATTAAAACTGGTGAAACAGCTACCTAATCCTTTATGATTTCCTTGATTTTCTGTAAGTAATCTCCTTGATTTGAACTTACCAGCAAGTCTGGTAACTAAGTTTTCTTATCTCCTTACAGTTTATCAAGGGTAGGGAATACTACAGGTGTGCTATGCAAAGCTAAACTAAGACAATTTTCTTCACCTTGAGAAAGATGGCTTCCTGAAAATCCAATAATACTTCTTGCTTGCTTGTAAAAATTTAGTTGGTTTATAATGTTGTCAGCGGAGCCATCGAAGAGAATCCAGTCGTATTCATCAATAAGCACGATGCTATCGTGCCACACACTCATGAATTTAGCAGCCTTCATTTGTTTCTTGAGTTGTGGTTGAGTGAAAAAATAAATGCCTGTACTTTTTGCAAAGAAATTATGGTTTGAATCAAGTTCCATTGCACTAATAACTTTTTGAAATTTTTGATAATCTCTCTGCACTAAGTGCTCATTCTTGCCAACTATGATTACGGATAGCTTCGTTTTAAGAGCTATAAGAATGGCTAACGCAACGCAGATCAAGGTCTTGCCATTACCAATACCAAAATGTATTAAATGGTTTGCGTGCAAGTTTTCTCAAATATAGTTAATGCACAAAATTTGAGAACTATATAACTTAAAGCCAAGATTTTGCTGCAGCTTTTCTAAGTCATTACTTACACTTAACATTTCATTCCTTGGCTATGAATTGAAAGCACGAGCTAACATGTGCGAGATATTAGCGTTCTCAAAGAGTTGAAGTAAGTCTACAATTGTTTTATCAGAGAAAGCTTCCATATTTTTGGGTAAGTGTAAAATTCTTTGAATTTCAGAGCAGTCGCCATTAAGGCAATTTTCAATAATGCTGTTGCTCACACTCACATTCTTTTCAATTTAAGCTTCTATGATTTGCTGCTGAAGCTTCTTGAACTGCTCTACTTTGCCTACCCACTGCTCGTCTCTGCTCTGCAGCCTTTATGCAAGGCCTTTCATAAAGTAAACCATAGTGTTTGAATCAATAACCTCTTACTTCTGTAAGAAAGTAGCCCTAGTAATTGATATATAATCTTTGAGAGCTTCAACTGTAGGAGAGCAAGAGAGAGCACAAATTCTTACGAAGTACTCTGTGTATTCTACAGGTATGTCTCTGATTAAGTGCAAGCCACAGTCTTGCTTGAGTAGAGTCATGAAAGGCACATTCAAGATAAAGAATGAAGTAGGTATTAGCTTTTAAACTTGAGAGTCGACTGCGAATAATTACCAAGTTTAACCCATTAATTGTATAATATAGGGGAGAGTAGAATCCAATTTCTGCACTGGTGCAAGCTGTTTAGTGAATGCTGCAACTGAATTAAAGAATACAAAGTTCGCTAAACCTAGAGCTTGTCTCGTATTAGGTGAGCGAATTAATAATAAGATTGATTCTTGAATTAATTCATCTTCGATTTATACTCTTTCTCCCATATAATAACCAAGAGCAGCTAAAAAGATACGTGGCTTTGAGTCTTCATCTAAATTATTATTGCTCTAAATTAAATCCACGAGCAATGAGAACAAGTTCTCGCTTAGTTTCTGGTCACTAACGTTCTCAAAATTGCTTAGGAAGGAGAAAAGTGACTGGGTGTTTCGAGTAACTATTTCTTGCAAAATGCAAGACCTTTAATAATATTAAGAATTCTTGAAACTTTCGAAGTGCTTTATGAGAATCTCATGGCCAATGATCGAGCCATAGTTAATAAAGAGTTGAGGTAAGGGTTCTTTATTTTGATTTTAAACACTTGCAAAGCTGAGATTCGTAGCTTATTCACTCTCCTTAAGCTCTTCGATAGCAACAGTAACATCTAGAGGCTATGATACCACGGATTTACTCTTATGGCTGTGCTTGATCTTCTTTGGCTTTTTGTTATTTATATACTTTCTCACATACTACTTAAAATCAAAAGTTTTATTATATGCTGCAAAATCCGCCTGCTACAGCAGCATTTTCAAGTTATAGTTATTTTATTGCAGAAATTCTTTAGCGCGGTTGATTTTAGCGCTGTCTTGCGCATTTTAATACTCAAACTTAATGCCCTTGGCTTTAAAATTTTCTTCAAAATTTCCATTGGCTTGATGATTTTCAAAAATCCAATCTGAGCTTGACTAATCGGGTGCCTCCTGCGGCACTTGCAAATCATTTATACCTTCTAAATAGAAGATAATATCGAAGATTTAAGCTTACCAGCACTCGCATTCAAAAGTTATTGAAGGTCGATTTCAGAGGTTTTCTAAAATCCAGTAGCTGGATTCATCTGGTTTATGCTTAATTTTAATGAGTAATTCGACTGGATTTTACTATTAAACCACTGGATTATTAAAATTTCGACTGGATTATTGATCCTTAACTATATGAAAAAACACTCTTTTGCTTATATCCTCCGGATTTATGGCTGGCTCACTGCCAAACCAAGACAAATAATGATTATTCACTATAACTCATTAAACGAGTAGCTTAGAGTTGCCTGGAGGTGGGTGGTTGAAGAGCTGTGATATATTTTAGGAATTTTCAAGATGGGCAAAACCCAAAATTGGCTTTTTGAAAAATGTCGAAATCCGCGGCAACTTTCGAAATTCAAACCTTTCCCCGTCCATAACTGAATAATGGCCAGTAGAAATGTGAAGACGAGAATATCTAGAAGTTAATGGCACCCGAAATCGAAAATTTGGGTCTTCAGTTTTGACCCTAAAAAATGCTTTTTGGCTTAAGCCAAAGCACTGGATTATAGGGGTCAGACCGGTATAATAGTATACCAATGTTGAAAAATCTCGAGAACGGCCCCGACAACCTACTGGATTTCAAACTGCTCTGAACTTAAAATTAAAAATCACACCAATCTAATCATATTAATCTAATCATATTCAAACTTTGTAAGAGCCGTGATAGTCCCAACCCTTCTTTTTGCATTCTCGAGATCGGCTCCCTCAAATTAAGTTAAATTCTGTCCTTTTTAATTTCCTTATTTATCGATATACTTAAAACTTTTTATCAACTTACAAATTCTATGAGTACATAAACCCCAATACGTATGTACACATAGAATTTGTAAGTTGATAAAAAGTTTTAAGTATATCGATAAATAAGGAAATTTAAAAGGACAGAATTTAACTTAATTTGAGGGAGCCGATCTCGAGAATGCAAGTACGGTGAAAATGGGAAAAAATTCATGATTTTATTTTAAGGCCATACTTACCAGTCTTATAGAGTTTGACATGCTGATCAAGAATATATGGGGTTTGTACCCTGTTGACCGACTAGGTGTAAAGTTTTACCGTTCACACTATTTGTGAGGGGATGCGGTTTTACCTCCACATTTGAATTAAGTTTGATTTTTATTAATTAATAATTACTACTTTAATAATTAAACTAATAATGGAAATCAAAAAGTGATAAATCTCAAATGCCTATCGCACTTTCTTTATTTGCAACGCACCTCGCACCCACTCCACTAACTTCACTGCGCTTTGTGTGCACTTTGAAGAGCACCTCGAATTCTACATTTTCGTGTCTTTAAATGTATGTAAATGCATGTTTTTTATATTTTTTGCTCTCAAAATTGCACTATTTATTAATAAGGATGTTTGTTACACTGGAATAGCATTTAAATTAAGCTAATGTAACAAAAGTCATTCTTCTTTACTTTTATTAATTCACTTTTATTTCACTACGGCACTCTATAGGGTGCTTATATACACTATTTTTAAAGTGTGCAAGTGCTCAATTTCATTTATATTAGTACTTATTTGCAAAAATATTTGATAACTTTCCTTATTTATTTAGGCTAAAAATTATTCGAAAAAATCAAGCAGACATTTTAATAATTAAGCAGAAAAATAATAAGGTAATAATTTTATAATTAGATTAAATTATGATTATTAATTTTATTTATGCTTTGAAATTTTTAATCATGCATGTAGTACCTTTGTATTTAAATGAAAATATTCAATTCTAAAAAGTTATTTATATTTCTGTCTTATTTATAAAAGAGGAATTTTAATTGATAAGTTTTATTTCTATAAATTTCCAATTTTTATTTATTTTACTACTTATAACATGATAAAAATTCAATCTTATAATTTCACATTTATATTAAAAAACATTTTTTTGGATTAATTTATTGTATTTATAAAACATGAGAGTTATAGAAAATTGATTTAATTAATTTAAATATTAAAAGGAAATAAAATCAATAATTAAATTGAAAATAATTTGAAATTTTTAGGTAAAATTAGATTAATAATCATCATCTCAATGCTGGCACTGTCGGTCCAGCTTATAAATTTAAATTATAATAATTAATTAGAAGCTCACTTCTTCTTTTAAGGTGGTTTGGCACCAGGAGGAGTCACTTTATTCCCATTTCTAGTAACCATTTTGAATGGTGCTGTTTTTGCTCTTGGTACTTTTTAAGGAGTGCTCTCCACCTCAGTTTCATCGCTATAATCTTCCTCACTTTAAGAATTCTATTTCTTTGCTTTCTTTTGCTAATTTTAGGTGTTCCAGTAAGAGTAAGAATTACTTGGGTTGAATTTTAACTCTGGTAAGACGAATTTATTATTCTATATATCAGGCAATAATAGTTAATCTTCTGCTAAAGTGTTGAAAGAATTCCAAAAATAGATTACTTCTGCATACTTTTTTCTTTCATAAAGTAAATGGAACATGCTTAGTAAAACTTTGTCAATATTTCTGTCAGCTTTATTGTACGATCTAATAGTGTAGAAGATGTTAATACCTCCAAAATGATTGATAATAAATTACTTTTGATCAATTTCTTCAATATTTGTTGCAAGATCTGACATATAATTATCGACATCTTCAGTGATCTTATAAGTAGTACTATCCTAATTTAAAAAGTACCAATTTCCCTGGTTTCTTTTTATGACAAGAAAGTCTTGCTTGTCATTATCTATAGTGTAAACTAAAATTGGAGTTGTGTTATTTGTATCTAAGTATCTAATTAAATCGCCCTATAATTCCGATTTATCAAGGAATTGATATTTTGACTTTGAATCAAATTTATTGATCTTGAATATTTGATAAGTTTTATCATGAACTGGACCTAAAAAGTTATCTATATCGAAGATCTTGTTTCTTGAAAGTGCATTTTCAATTAATTGTGGTTTACGAATATTAATTAATGCATGCTAAATTGCTTACTCTAAGCAAATATAGTAAGTATTACCCATAATTATATTGAGGCAGTGAAAGAACTAGGTAAACTTATTGGGTCTTTATTTAATTAAGGACTAAATATTTGAGATTTCATTAAAATCAGTCTTTGCAGCTGAGCATATTGGGTCGTTTTCATATAATTCACCCCTAACTAAATTCTCTGATTTCTAAATAACATTTTTGAAGATTTTATCATAATTTAATGAGTACAAATGTGAAACCATCTATGGGTTTTTACTTATCGAAAATTTATGCTGAGGATAAACATCTAGTTTGAAATTTGCATATTGCATAATTTAATTTTGATTTTGCTAAATTTATGGTAGATTTTGCTAAAGTTAATTTTAGTTATTAACTTAATTAGGTGGCTACTACTACACCACTACACTTGGCTAAACTTATTAGCTCGGTAAGTTAACTGGAGGTTGCTAGTTATTTTAGACTAATGCCGGTCTAATTAGCTGTCTATTTTAATTATTTGGCTACTATTGGCCATTAACTTAATTAAATCCTTAAGCAAGGAGTGGGTTATTGTTGGAAGGTGCTAAAGTAGCTGAAGTATCCTGGTTAAAAAAGGAATTAGATTTCTGTTTTGCTTTACAAGCCTTACATAAATTAGGACTTACACATTTGCCTTAATTTACACACAATATATTCATAAAAAGTTGATTTTTGAAAAAGTATTAATTATAATTTTTTAATTTATTCCTCTCGCTTAAATAGCATTACTAAATATTCCAATACTTAGAGCGAAGTTTTAAAACTTAAATTATTGATTTTTAAGTTCCCAATTTTTTGAAATACTTAATATTTATCAGTTTTACAATAAATAGAAAATTTTTAAGCATTTTATATAAGAAATTTACATTAAAATAGTTTGATAATTAAGTATTTTATATTTTAACTTAATAATTATTAAATATATTTTTCTTTTATGTCATAAAAATCTCGCTTATAATAAATCTATATCTTACAATTATTAGTAAATATTAATAATTTATTGTATATTTTATTCTAAAAATAATAATTTAGATTATTTTCACTACAAAATGAGGAAAAAATAGTACGTATAATATTCTTATTTTTTTCAAGTATAATTTTAGAGAATATATAATTTATATATTTAGAATTAATTATAAATTTATAAATAAAATGTTTGTTACAAACTCTGGAACTATTGAGACAAAATATTCCTTATTATATCAATAAATTTTACAATATCTCTATCTCATAAAATTTATAATAAGTTAGTAAATAGATTCTAAAATATATATAAAGTCAAAGTTATTTATAGATAATTAAATTTAAATTAAATATTGTCAATTTAAATAAAAATTAAACATAAAAATCAGTTAATTTCTATGAAATTCAAAGTCTTTATTCTTATTTTATTTTTAAACTTAAAAGATTTTGAATATTCAAAGTATATAAAATAATGAAATTAAATTAATAAATCAGTAAGTTAAGCCAAAGGATTATGGATATTTTTTGTTTAAAAACAAAACTATCAATATAAATTACAAATATATTGATTCTTTATATATATAATTAATGGATTTTCAATTTAAAAATCAAATTATTCAAGAATAAGCTTTATATATGATAATTATAAATTGAAAATATGGTATATATAAATTGATAGTAACATATTTTTATCCTATTTTAATGGAAATTTATCTTTAATCTTGAAAGTATATGATAATTTTAGAAATATAAAAAATCTTGAATATTCAAGTTAGATAATAATTATTTTACTTTTATAAAAATGATATTGATTTTGTGTAAATCTAAGAGAAGTGTATTAAATAAATTAAATTTAACTTAATATAATCAACTTGAATATTTAAATTTCAATAAGTGTAAATTTAGGTTTTTACAGAAATCAAAATTTGATAATTTTTAATCCAGGTAAATTATATATTACATATTAAATCCATTCAAACTTATTTGAATATTTGAAACTTTAACTACTTTTTTAATGAAATATTTGACAGTTTTTATTCAAAAAGAAATACTTACCGTAACTATATTTAATTATATTAGTATAAGGAATTAATTTTAATTTGTATTTAATTCAAATTTATATTTACTTGACTATATGTTAAGTAATAAAACAATTTCTATTTAAATTTGAATAAGTTATTTAAATTTTATTTATAGTCTAATGAATTATTTTCCTTAAAATAAATCCAAAGAATTTAATTGAATCACCAATATATACATTTCAAGCAAATACTAAAATCACTTGGATTTAAGTTTATTGAGGTGATTTATAATAAAAATATTTTCAATAATTTAATAAATAAAAGTAGTAATTTATCTTGGCTTAATATTTAAGTGTTAATTTTAATTAATTTTACAGATTCTAATTTTAGTATCCAGAATTAACCTAAAAATAAGGAAGATTAAGAGTGCC
>ARYC01019114.1:0-11011 GCA_000711775.1 Oxytricha trifallax | reverse complement strand
TGAATATGGTGAATTTCTTAAAAAAATTAAGATAAATCTCATATTCTTAATTTTGGTTTTCTCTCTAAATTTCTATGGTTTATGTCGCTTTTAAAGTGCCTTTCTCTCACTCGAGGCTGCCTTCAACCATCTTTCCATTTTCTCTTCACTCTCTGGCAGCTCTGTATAAGTGCAAGTGAATGTTTTATCTCTAGCACTGCGACGAGTAACCAACTCTCAAGTCTTATTTTATTCTTTGATTAATTCAAGCTTCTGTTAACCTTTCAACAATCTTCTCTTTGAACTTGCAGAACTGCTTTTACTTTTGGATCTCTCTCTGCTTTGAGCCTTAGTAATTTCATGGTGCTGCCTCTTTAAACTCCTGTGCACCAATTGCTATACCTGCTCGAATGGTTTATCTTGAAGCACAGGGTTTTAACTCATCTTCTATTCAATAAGCTCTATGAGAGAAGGTTAATAAAAACCCAACTTACTTTATTCACCTTATTCTTCAATTTATTAAGGCTCCTTTTCTTCTTCAAGATTATTTTGCTTCACTACTGCTGCTGGGTTGCTTGCTTCGCTGTAAGCTTTTTCAGTGAGAGATACAATATGTTGAACGATTTCTCTTACAATATTATCTTGCTCCTATTCGTTTGAAAGCTCTGCAGAAATTTATTCTTAAGGCACCTGGTTTTATTCAATAAAGTTTTCCATTGCTTCTAATCGATTTTATAAAATTGATTATACTTAATTGTGCTTGCGAGCAAGTATAAGCTCTATTTCTTTCTTTTCAACTATAAGGAGCTGCTCTGCACTATCTTTAGAAACTTGCTTATATATTACTCGCTGCCACCTGCCTTTAGTGTTAAGTCTCCCAATTCTACCAATGATTTATTCTTCAGATCTTTGTGAGAAAACATCAGCGATAATTAAATATGAACCACCATTTTAATCGATTTCATCATTAGTTTAGATATCTGTTCCTCTCCCCTGTGGCTCGTTGAGCAAGTAAACCCCGTAGTTTTTGCTTGCATTTCTCATTAAATATCTGCCTTCAAGCACAGATTCAATTGCAGTCGCCTGGGAGTGGTTGAAACTAATGAAATCAAAATCGGATTTCTTTAAACCTATTTCAATAGCACTGTAATTTGTTGAAGCCACTATTAAAACTGGTGAAACAGTACTTAATCCTTTATGATTTCCTTGATTCTTTGTAAGTAATCTCCTTGATTTGAACTTATGAGCAAGTCTGATAACTAGGTTTTCTTATCTCCTTACAGTTTATCAAGGGTAGGGAATACTACAGGTGTGCTATGCAAAGCTAAACTAAGACAATTTTCTTCACCTTGAGAAAGATGGCTTCCTGAAAATCCAATAATACTTCTTGCCTGCTTGTAAAAATTTAGCTGGTTTATAATGTTATCAGCAGAGCCATCGAAGAGAATCCAGTCGTATTCATCAATAAGCACGATGCTATCGTGCCACACACTCATGAATTTAGCAGCCTTCATTTGTTTCTTGAGTTGAGGTTGAGTGAAAAAATAAATGCCTGTACTTTTTGCAAAGAAATTATGGTTTGAATCAAGTTTCATTGCACTAATAACTTTTTGAAATTGTTGATAATCTCTCTGCACTAAGTGCTCATTCTTGCCAACTATGATTACGGATAGCTTCGTTTTAAGAGCTATAAGAATGGCTAACGCAACGCAGATCAAGGTCTTGCCATTACCAATACCAAAATGTATTAAATGGTTTGCGTGCAAGTTTTCTCAAATATAGTTAATGCACAAAATTTGAGAACTATATAACTTAAAGCCAAGATTTTGCTGCAGCTTTTCTAAGTCATTACTTACACTTAACATTTCATTCCTTGGCTATGAATTGAAAGCACGAGCTAACATGTGCGAGATATTAGCGTTCTCAAAGAGTTGAAGTAAGTCTACAATTGTTTTATCAGAGAAAGCCTCCATATTTTTGGGTAAGTGTAAAATTCTTTGAATTTCAGAGCAGTCGCCATTAAGGCAATTTTCAATGATGCTGTTGCTCACACTCACATTCTTTTCAATTTAAGCTTCTATGATTTGCTGCTGAAGCTTCTTGAACTGCTCTACTTTGCCTACCCACTGCTCGTCTCTGCTCTGCAGCCTTTATGCAAGGCCTTTCATAAAGTAAACCATAGTGTTTGAATCAATAACCTCTTACTTCTGTAAGAAAGTAGCCCTAGTAATTGATATATAATCTTTGAGAGCTTCAACTGTAGGAGAGCAAGAGAGAGCACAAATTCTTACGAAGTGCTCTGTGTATTTTACGGGTATGTCTCTGATTAAGTGCAAGCCACAGTCTTGCTTGAGTAGAGTCATGAAAGGCACATTCAAGATAAAGAATGAAGTAGGTATTAGCTTTTAAACTTGAGTGTCGACTGCGAATAATTACCAAGTCTAACCCATTAATTGTATAATATAGGGGAGAGTAGAATCCAATTTCTGCACTGGTGCAAGCTGTTTAGTGAATGCTGCAACTGAATTAAAGAATACAAAGTTCGCTAAACCTAGAGCTTGTCTCGTATTAGGTGAGCGAATTAATAATAAGATTGATTCTTGAATTAATTCATCTTCGATTTATACTCTTTCTCCCATGTAATAACCAAGAGCAGCTAAAAGGATACGTGGCTTTGAGTCTTCATCTAAATTATTATTGCTCTAAATTAAATCCACGAGCAATGAGAACAAGTTCTTGCTTAGTTTCTGGTCACTAACGTTCTCAAAATTGCTTAGGAAGGAGAAAAGTGACTGGGTGTTTCGAGTAACTATTTCTTGCAAAATGCAAGTTCTTTAATAATATTTAGAATTCTTGAAACTTTCGAAGTGCTTTATGAGAATCTCATGGCCAATGATCGAGCCATAGTTAATAAAGAGTTGAGGTAAGTTCTTTATTTTGATTTTAATCACTTGTAAAGCTGAGATTCGTAGCTTATTCATTCTCCTTAATCTCTTCGATAGCAGCAGTAACATCTAGAGGCTGTGATACCACGGATTTACTCTTATGGCTGTGCTTGATCTTCTTTGGCTTTTGTTATTTATATACTTTCTCACATACTACTTAAAATAAAAGTTTTATTATAAGCTGCAAAATCCGCCTGCTACAGCAGCATTTTCAAGTTATAGTTATTTTATTGCAGAATTTCTTTAGCGCGGTTGATTTTAGCGCTGTCTTGCGCATTTTTATACTCACACTTAATGCCCTTGGCTTTAAAATTTTCTTCAAAATTTCCATTGGCTTGATGATTTTCAAAAATCCAATCTGAGTTTGACTAATCGGGTGCCTCCTGCGGCACTTGCAAATTATTTATACCTTCTAAATAGAAGATAATATCGAAGATTTAAGCTTACCAGCACTCGCATTCAAAAGTTATTGAAGATCGATTTCAGAGGTTTTCTAAAATCCAGTGGCTGGATTCATCTGATTTATGCTTAATTTTAATGATTAATTCGACTGGATTTTACTATTAAACCACTGGATTATTAAAATTTCGACTGGATTATTGATCCTTAACTATATGAAAAAACACTCTTTTGCTTATATCCTCCGGATTTATAGCTGGCTCACTGCCAAACCAAGACAAATAATGATTATTCACTATAACTCATTAAACGAGTAGCTTAGAGTCGCCTGGAGGTGGGTGGTTGAATAGCTGTGATAAATTTTAGGAATTTTCAAGATGGGCGAAACCCAAAATTGGCTTTTTGAAAAAATGTCGAAATCCGCGGCAACTTTCGAAATTCAAACCTTTCCCCGTCCATAACTGAATAATGGCCAGTAAAAATGTGAAGACGAGAATATCTAGAAGTTAATGGCACCCGAAATCGAAAATTTGGGTCTTCAGTTTTGACCCTAAAAAATGCTTTTTGGCTTAAGCCAAAGCACTGGATTATAGGGGTCAGACCGGTATAATAGTATACCAATGTTGAAAAATCTCGAGAACGGCCTCGACAACCTACTGGATTTCAAACTGCTCTGAACTTAAAATTAAAAATCACACCAATCTAATCATATTAATCATAATCATATTCAAACTTTGTAAGAGCCGTGATAGTCCCAACCCTTCTTTTTGCATTCTCGAGATCGGCTCCCTCAAATTAAGTTAAATTCTGTCCTTTTTAATTTCCTTATTTATCGATATACTTAAAACTTTTTATCAACTTACAAATTCTATGAGTACATAAACCCCAATACGTATGTACACATAGAATTTGTAAGTTGATAAAAAGTTTTAAGTATATCGATAAATAAGGAAATTTAAAAGGACAGAATTTAACTTAATTTGAGGGAGCCGATCTCGAGAATGCAAGTACGGTGAAAATGGGAAAAAATTCATGATTTTATTTTAAAGCCATACTTACCAGTCTTATAGAGTTTGACATGCTGATCAAGAATATATGGGGTTTGTACCCTGTTGACCGATTAGTTGTAAAGTTTTACCGTTCACACTATTTGTGAGGGGATGCGGTTTTACCTCCACATTTGAATTAAGTTTGATTTTTATTAATTAATAATTACTACTTTAATAATTAAACTAATAATGGAAATCAAAAAGTGATCAATTTACAATGCCTATCGCACTTTCTTTATTTGCAACGCACCTCGCACCCACTCCACTAACTTCACTGCGCTTTGTGTGCACTTTGAAGAGCACCTCGAATTCTACATTTTCGTGTCTTTAAATGTATGTAAATGCATGTTTTTTATATTTTTTGCTCTCAAAATTGCACTATTTATTAATAAGGATGTTTGTTACACTGGAATAGCATTTAAATTAAGCTAATGTAACAAAAGTCATTCTTCTTTACTTTTATTAATTCACTTTTATTTCACTACGGCACTCTATAGGGTGCTTATATACACTATTTTTAAAGTGTGCAAGTGCTCAATTTCATTTATATTAGTACTTATTTGCAAAAATATTTGATAACTTTCCTTATTTATTTAGGCTAAAAATTATTCGAAAAAATCAAGCAGACATTTTAATAATTAAGCAGAAAAATAATAAGGTAATAATTTTATAATTAGATTAAATTATGATTATTAATTTTATTTATGCTTTGAAATTTTTAATCATGCATGTAGTACCTTTGTATTTAAATGAAAATATTCAATTCTAAAAAGTTATTTATATTTCTGTCTTATTTATAAAAGAGGAATTTTAATTGATAAGTTTTATTTCTATAAATTTCCAATTTTTATTTATTTTACTACTTATAACATGATAAAAATTCAATCTTATAATTTCACATTTATATTAAAAAACATTTTTTTGGATTAATTTATTGTATTTATAAAACTTGAGAGTTATAGAAAATTGATTTAATTAATTTAAATATTAAAAGGAAATAAAATCAATAATTAAATTGAAAATAATTTGAAATTTTTAGGTAAAATTAGATTAATAATCATCATCTCAATGCTGGCACTGTCGGTCCAGCTTATAAATTTAAATTATAATAATTAATTAGAAGCTCACTTCTTCTTTTAAGGTGGTTTGGCACCAGGAGGAGTCACTTTATTCCCATTTCTAGTAACCATTTTGAATGGTGCTGTTTTTGCTCTTGGTACTTTTTAAGGAGTGCTCTCCACCTCAGTTTCATCGCTATAATCTTCCTCACTTTAAGAATTCTATTTCTTTGCTTTCTTTTGCTAATTTTAGGTGTTCCAGTAAGAGTAAGAATTACTTGGGTTGAATTTTAACTCTGGTAAGACGAATTTATTATTCTATATATCAGGCAATAATAGTTAATCTTCTGCTAAAGTGTTGAAAGAATTCCAAAAATAGATTACTTCTGCATACTTTTTTCTTTCATAAAGTAAATGGAACATGCTTAGTAAAACTTTGTCAATATTTCTGTCAGCTTTATTGTACGATCTAATAGTGTAGAAGATGTTAATACCTCCAAAATGATTGATAATAAATTACTTTTGATCAATTTCTTCAATATTTGTTGCAAGATCTGACATATAATTATCGACATCTTCAGTGATCTTATAAGTAGTACTATCCTAATTTAAAAAGTACCAATTTCCCTGGTTTCTTTTTATGACAAGAAAGTCTTGCTTGTCATTATCTATAGTGTAAACTAAAATTGGAGTTGTGTTATTTGTATCTAAGTATCTAATTAAATCGCCCTATAATTCCGATTTATCAAGGAATTGATATTTTGACTTTGAATCAAATTTATTGATCTTGAATATTTGATAAGTTTTATCATGAACTGGACCTAAAAAGTTATCTATATCGAAGATCTTGTTTCTTGAAAGTGCATTTTCAATTAATTGTGGTTTACGAATATTAATTAATGCATGCTAAATTGCTTACTCTAAGCAAATATAGTAAGTATTACCCATAATTATATTGAGGCAGTGAAAGAACTAGGTAAACTTATTGGGTCTTTATTTAATTAAGGACTAAATATTTGAGATTTCATTAAAATCAGTCTTTGCAGCTGAGCATATTGGGTCGTTTTCATATAATTCACCCCTAACTAAATTCTCTGATTTCTAAATAACATTTTTGAAGATTTTATCATAATTTAATGAGTACAAATGTGAAACCATCTATGGGTTTTTACTTATCGAAAATTTATGCTGAGGATAAACATCTAGTTTGAAATTTGCATATTGCATAATTTAATTTTGATTTTGCTAAATTTATGGTAGATTTTGCTAAAGTTAATTTTAGTTATTAACTTAATTAGGTGGCTACTACTACACCACTACACTTGGCTAAACTTATTAGCTCGGTAAGTTAACTGGAGGTTGCTAGTTATTTTAGACTAATGCCGGTCTAATTAGCTGTCTATTTTAATTATTTGGCTACTATTGGCCATTAACTTAATTAAATCCTTAAGCAAGGAGTGGGTTATTGTTGGAAGGTGCTAAAGTAGCTGAAGTATCCTGGTTAAAAAAGGAATTAGATTTCTGTTTTGCTTTACAAGCCTTACATAAATTAGGACTTACACATTTGCCTTAATTTACACACAATATATTCATAAAAAGTTGATTTTTGAAAAAGTATTAATTATAATTTTTTAATTTATTCCTCTCGCTTAAATAGCATTACTAAATATTCCAATACTTAGAGCGAAGTTTTAAAACTTAAATTATTGATTTTTAAGTTCCCAATTTTTTGAAATACTTAATATTTATCAGTTTTACAATAAATAGAAAATTTTTAAGCATTTTATATAAGAAATTTACATTAAAATAGTTTGATAATTAAGAATTTTATATTTTAACTTAATAATTATTAAATATATTTTTCTTTTATGTCATAAAAATCTCGCTTATAATAAATCTATATCTTACAATTATTAGTAAATATTAATAATTTATTGTATATTTTATTCTAAAAATAATAATTTAGATTATTTTCACTACAAAATGAGGAAAAAATAGTACGTATAATATTCTCATTTTTTTCAAGTATAATTTTAGAGAATATATAATTTATATATTTAGAATTAATTTTAAATTTATAAATAAAATGTTTGTTACAAACTCTGGAACTATTGAGACAAAATATTCCTTATTATATCAATAAATTTTACAATATCTCTATCTCATAAAATTTATAATAAGTTAGTAAATAGATTCTAAAATATATATAAAGTCAAAGTTATTTATAGATAATTAAATTTAAATTAAATATTGTCAATTTAAATAAAAATTAAACATAAAAATCAGTTAATTTCTATGAAATTCAAAGTCTTTATTCTTATTTTATTTTTAAACTTAAAAGATTTTGAATATTCAAAGTATATAAAATAATGAAATTAAATTAATAAATCAGTAAGTTAAGCCAAAGGATTATGGATATTTTTTGTTTAAAAACAAAACTATCAATATAAATTACAAATATATTGATTCTTTATATATATAATTAATGGATTTTCAATTTAAAAATCAAATTATTCAAGAATAAGCTTTATATATGATAATTATAAATTGA
Source organism: Oxytricha trifallax (assembly GCA_000711775.1). Classification (NCBI taxonomy): domain Eukaryota; phylum Ciliophora; class Spirotrichea; order Sporadotrichida; family Oxytrichidae; genus Oxytricha; species Oxytricha trifallax. The sequence goes on along the minus strand of ARYC01019114.1, from coordinate 3,030 downwards.
AAATATGGTATATATAAATTGATAGTAACATATTTTTATCCTATTTTAATGGAAATTTATCTTTAATCTTGAAAGTATATGATAATTTTAGAAATATAAAAAATCTTGAATATTCAAGTTAGATAATAATTATTTTACTTTTATAAAAATGATATTGATTTTGTGTAAATCTAAGAGAAGTGTATTAAATAAATTAAATTAAACTTAATATAATCATGCATACTTGAATATTTAAATTTCAATAAGTGTAAATTTAGGTTTTTACAGAAATCAAAATTTGATAATTTTTAATCCAGGTAAATTATATATTACATATTAAATCCATTCAAACTTATTTGAATATTTGAAACTTTAACTACTTTTTTAATGAAATATTTGACAGTTTTGATTCAAATTAAAAAGAAATACTTACCGTAACTATATTTAATTATATTAGTATAAGGAATTAATTTAAATTTGTATTTAATTCTAATTTATATTTACTTGACTATATGTTAAGTAATAAAACAATTTCTATTTAAATTTGAATAAGTTATTTAAATTTTATTTATAGTCTAATGAATTATTTTCCTTAAAATAAATCCAAAGAATTTAATTGAATCACCAATATATACATTTCAAGCAAATGCTAAAATCACTTGGATTTAAGTTTATTGAGGTGATTTATAATAAAAATATTTTCAATAATTTAATAAATAAAAGTAGTAATTTATCTTGGCTTAATATTTAAGTGTTAATTTTAATTAATTTTACAGATTCTAATTTTAGTATCCATAATTAACCTAAAAATAAGGAAGATTAAGAGTGCCAAAATTTAATATTAATTGCACTTTCAAATCTCTATGCAATGATTAACTATTTTCTAGCAATAATTAAATTAATAACAGTTAAGCTAAAACTATGGAAATAATTGAACTTAGTAGAATTAATAACTTTGGATTTAAGGTGATGCATATCAATCATTATAAGAATTTAGATTGTAAATAAATTTTACTGCAAAGTTAATAATTAAATATTTGAAATTAGGAATGAATTTTTGCGGCTAAGGTGACAAACACTCACCCCCCATAAGGTATACTTTTGAATGTGTACTATGATAGAACTCGACCTCCTGAGTAAACTTTTCTTAAGGACTGATTGTGGCCGGCTTTTAGTTTTCGAGATATCACACTGGCTAAGTCCAAATTTTATATATAAAATCATTAAATTTGGCTTTGAAATTTTTTTTTAATATTTCTAAAATTTTTTTAAATTACCATAATCTGATAAATTTTATAGTTATGACGAATTATTTTGAGTATAAAATGTTTTCTGAAATTTTTTATCCAGATTTCGCCTATAAAAATCATCATTTATCATCATATATATTGATAGGCTTTTATAAAATATATATGATGATAAATGATGATTTTTATAGGCGAAATCTGGATAAAAAATTTCAGAAAACATTTTATACTCAAAATAATTCGTCATAACTATAAAATTCATCAGATTATGGTAATTTAAAAAATTTTTAGAAAAATTAAAAAAAATTTTCAAAGCCAAATTTAATGATTTTATATATAAAATTTGGACTTAGCCAGTGTGATATCTCGAAAACTAAAAGCCGGCCACAATCAGTCCTTAAGAAAAGTTTACTCAGGAGGTCGAGTTCTATCATAGTACACATTCAAAAGTATACCTTATGGGGGGTGAGTGTTTGTCACCTTAGCCATTTTTGCTTATAATAAACTTTAAAGTTTTAATTGATAATAAATACATAAGTTTTTCTAAATGTATAATTACCATAAGTCTAAAAATGAAAGCTTTTTATTAAAGAATTCTTATACGTTTCTATTTCTTTATTGATTTATATTAACTCCAACAATGAATATTTTCATTCTTCAAATCATAATTATGATAAATTATAAGCTAGATTTAAATATGATTAGTTAACTTAAAATATATCTTGGTTTAATTGAGATCGCTTATTTTTACCTGAATATCACGAATTCTACTTCTAAAGATTTATAGAGTCTATAAATTGCTTATAACTTTTGGAATCCTTAGCTGAATTAATTCCAAATAATATCATTTTCCTAAAAATGAATTCTGCTGGTGCTGGTAGGAATTCCGCTAGCGGAAATTGGATCGTGCTGGTACGATTTCATTATTATGAAAAGCCCTCTCTGATTTTAGTAACGGTAGTGTCTTCCTGAATCGAAATTGGCCTATATAAAATGGTTTAAGGCACCTTAATTTTAAAGTTTAATGAACCAATAGTAACTTACTGGTATCAATGTTTCAGAACTCGCCAGAAGTGCAAAAGTAAGAAAGAGCTATACAACTTTCTTGCCCAAGACTGCCACGCTTTCTTACCAAAAGCGGACTCCACCAACATTTATTTCCTTAAGTAAATCATAAGAGCCGAGAAAGATGTAAGCCCTAGCTTAATTCTGTGACTGTTAATATAGTATGTAAGAAGAGACGCAGTTAAAGTGTCAGCAGTGCTTCAAATCGATGGACTTACAGTTTAAGACTTTCTCGATTATGCAAGAGGGTCTTCAAGACTGCTGCAATACTTGTCTGAAGAGCGAGATTGGGTCCACCTTGACAGATAATGGATCTGCGATTTGCTCTTCACCCTAGACACCGACGGTGTCTCCCAGATGATTCATGATGCAATGCTCTAACGAAGAGAAAAGCTCGAGTAAAGTAGAGATATCTTTATAGAAATGAGACCCGAGTTCGTGGACGCTCTCAGCAGATGCCTTAACTTTAGCAGTAAGTTTACTCTCTCTTAATTTATTGTGTAGCTGAGCGAGGTAAGGCTGTGAATCTCGTTAAGGATTCATCTAAAAGAAAGAGAACCCGTGAATAGTTAGAGGAGGTAAAGGATTATGAAGATGCTTTGAATAAGATAAGCAAGAATTCTTGTAGTAAATTAAAAAGTTGAAGCAATAACATGATAATATGGAAAGTGAGTTGCTTGACTTACGCAAGATGAAAGAGTAGTTTATGCAAGATGGTAACCTGTAGAACATGCAAAAT
>ARYC01019113.1:0-13059 GCA_000711775.1 Oxytricha trifallax | reverse complement strand
TTATTAAGGCTCCTTTTCTTCTTCAAGATTATCTTGCTTCACTACTGCTGCTGGGTTGCTTGCTTCACTGTAAGCTTTCTCAGTGAGAGATACAATATGTTGAACGATTTCTCTTACAATATTATCTTGCTCCTATTCATTTGAAAGCTCTGCAGAAATTTATTCTTAAGGCACCTGGTTTTATTCAATAAAATTTTCCATTGCTTCTAATAGATTTTATAAAATTGATTATACTTAATTGTGCTTGCGAGCAAGTATAAGCTCTATCTCTTTCTTTTCAACTATAAGCAGCTGCTCTGCACTATCTTTAGAAGCTTGCTTATATAATACTCGCTGCCACCTGCCTTTAGTGTTAAGTCTCCCAATTTTACCAATGATTTATTCTTCAGATCTTTGTGAGAAAACATCAGAGATAATTAAATATGAACCACCATTTTAATCGATTTCATCATTAGTTTAGATATCTGTTCCTCTCCCCTGTGGCTCGTTGAGCAAGTAAACCCCGTAGTTTTTGCTTGCATTTCTCATTAAATACCTGCCTTCAAGCACAGATTCAATTGCAGTTGCTTAGGAGTAGCTGAAACTAATGAAATCGAAATCGGATTTCTTTAAACCTATTTCAATAGCACTGTAATTTGTTGAAGCCACAATTAAAACTGGTGAAACAGCTACTTAATCCGTTATGATTTCCTTGATTCTTTGTAAGTAATCTCCTTGATTTGAACTTATGAGCAAGTCTGGTAACTAAGTTTTCTTATTTCCTTACAGTTTATCAAGGGTAGGGAATACTACAGGTGTGCTATGCAATGCTAAACTAAGACAATTTTCTTCACCTTAAGAAAGATGGCTTCCTGAAAATCCAATAATACTTCTTGCTTGCTTGTAAAAATTTAGTTGGTTTATAATGTTGTCAGCGGAGCTGAAAGAGAATCCAGTCGTATTCATCAATAAGCACGATGCTATCGTGCCACACACTCATGAATTTAGCAGCCTTCATTTGTTTCTTGAGTTGAGGTTGAGTGAAAAAATAAATGCCTGTACTTTTTGCAAAGAAATTATGGTTTGAATCAAGTTTCATTGCACTAATAACTTTTTGAAATTGTTGATAATCTCTCTGCACTAAGTGCTCATTCTTGCCAACTATGATTACGGATAGCTTCGTTTTAAGAGCTATAAGAATGGCTAACGCAACGCAGATCAAGGTCTTGCAATTACCAATACCAAAATGTATTAAATGGTTTGCGTGCAAGTTTTCGCAAATATAGTTAATGCACAAAATTTTAGAACTATATAACTTAAAGCCAAGATTTTGCTGCAGCTTTTCTAAGTCATTACTTACACCTAACCTTTCATTCCTTGGCTATGAATTGAAAGCACGAGCTAAGATGTGCGAGATATTATCATTCTCAAAGAGTTGAAGTAAGTCTACAATTGTTTTATCAGAGAAAGCATCCATATTTTTGGGTAAGTGTAAAATTCTTTGAATTTCAGAGCAGTCGCCATTAAGGCAATTTTCAATAATGCTGTTGCTCACACTCACATTCTTTTCAATTTAAGCTTCTATAATTTGCTGCTGAAGCTTCTTGAACTGCTCTACTTTGCCTACCAACTGCTCGTCTCTGCTCTGCAGCCTTTATGCAAGGCTTTCATAAAGTAAACCATAGTGTTTGAATCAATAACCTCTTACTTCTGTAAGAAAGTAGCCATAGTAATTGATATATAATCTTTGAGAGCTTCAACTGTAGGAGAGCAAGAGAGAGCACAAATTCTTACGAAGTGCTCTGTATATTCTACAGGTATGTCTCTGATTAAGTGCAAGCCACAGTCTTCTTGAGTAGAGTCATGAAAGGCACATTCAAGATAAAGAATGAAGTAGGTATTAGCTTTTAAACTTGAGAGTCGACTGCGAATAATTACCCAGTTTAACCCATTAATTGTATAATATAGGGGAGAGTAGAATCCAATTTCTGCACTGGTGCAAGCTGTTTAGTGAATGCTGCAACTGAATTAAAGAGTACAAAGTTCGCTAAACCTAGAGCTTGTCTCGTATTAGGTGAGCGAATTAATAATAAGATTGATTCTTGAATTAATTCATCTTCGATTTATACTCTTTCTCCCATGTAATAACCAAGAGCAGCTAAAAAGATACGTGGCTTTGAGTCTTCATCTAAATTATTATTGCTCTAAATTAAATCCACGAGCAATGAGAACAAGTTCTCGCTTAGTTTCTGGTCACTAACGTTCTCAAAATTGCTTAGGAAGGAGAAAAGTGACTGGGTGTTTCGAGTAACTATTTCTTGCAAAATGCAAGTCCTTTAATAATATTTAGAATTTCTTGAAACTTTCGAAGTGCTTTATGAGAATCTCATGGCCAATGATCGAGCCATAGTTAATAAAGAGTTGAGGTAAGGGTTCTTTATTTTGATTTTAAACACTTGCAAAGCTGAGATTCGTAGCTTATTCACTCTCCTTAAGCTCTTCGATAGCAACAGTAACATCTAGAGGCTATGATACCACGGATTTACTCTTATGGCTGTGCTTGATCTTCTTTGGCTTTTTGTTATTTATATACTTTCTCACATACTACTTAAAATCAAAAGTTTTATTATAAGCTGCAAAATCCGCCTGCTACAGCAGCATTTTCAAGTTATAGCTATTTTATTGCAGAATATCTTTAGCGCGGTTGATTTTAGCGCTGTCTTGCGCATTTTTATACTCACACTTAATGCCCTTGGCTTTAAAATTTTCTTCAAAATTTCCATTGGCTTGATGATTTTCAAAAATCCAATCTGAGTTTGACTAATCGGGTGCCTCCTGCGGCACTTGCAAATTATTTATACCTTCTAAATAGAAGATAATATCGAAGATTTAAGCTTACCAGCACTCGATTCAAAAGTTATTGAAGGCTGATTTCAGAGGTTTTCTAAAATCCAGTGGCTGGATTCATCTGATTTATGCTTAATTTTAATGATTAATTCGACTGTATTTTACTATTAACACTGGATTATTAAAATTTCGACTGGATTATTGATCCTTAACTATATGAAAAAACACTCTTTTGCTTATATCCTCCGGATTTATGGCTGACTCACTGACAAACCAAGACAAATAATGATTACTCACTATAACTCATTAAACGAGTAGCTTAGAGTTGCATGGAGGTGGATGGTTGAAGAGCTGTGATAAATTTTAGGAATTTTCAAGATGGGCCAAACCCAAAATTGGCTTTTTGAAAAAATGTCGAAACCGCGGCAAATTTCGAAATTCAAACCTTTCCCCGTCCATAACTGAATAATGGCCAGTAGAAATGTGAAGACGAGAATATTCTAGAAGTTAATGGCACCCGAAATCGAAAATTTGGGTCTTCAGTTTTGACCCTCAAAAATGCTTTTTGGCTTAAGCCAAAGCACTGGATTATAGAGGTCAGACCGGTATAATACTATACCAATGTTGAAAAATCTCGAGAACGGCCCCGACAACCTACTGGATTTCAAACTGCTCTGAACTTAAAATTAAAAATCACACCAATCTAATCATTAATCTAATCATATTCAAACTTTGTAAGAGCCGTGATAGTCCCAACCCTTCTTTTTGCATTCTCGAGATCGGCTCCCTCAAATTAAGTTAAATTCTGTCCTTTTTAATTTCCTTATTTATCGATATACTTAAAACTTTTTATCAACTTACAAATTCTATGAGTACATAAACCCCAATACGTATGTACACATAGAATTTGTAAGTTGATAAAAAGTTTTAAGTATATCGATAAATAAGGAAATTTAAAAGGACAGAATTTAACTTAATTTGAGGAAGCCGATCTCGAGAATGCAAGTACGGTGAAAATGGGAAAAATTTCATGATTTTATTTTGAGGCCATACTTACCAGTCTTATAGAGTTTGACATGCTGATCAAGAATATATGGGGTTTGTACCCTGTTGACCGATTAGTTGTAAAGTTTTACCGTTCACACTATTTGTGAGGGGATGCGGTTTTACCTCCACATTTGAATTAAGTTTGAATATAATTAATTAATAATTACTACTTTAATAATTAAACTAATAATGGAAATCAAAAGGTTATCAATTTACAATGCCTATCGCACTTTCTTTATTTGCAACGCACCTCGCACCCACTCCACTAACTTCACTGCGCTTTGTGTGCACTTTGAAGAGCACCTCGAATTCTACATTTTCGTGTCTTTAAATGTATGTAAATGCATGTTTTTTATATTTTTTGCTCTCAAAATTGCACTATTTATTAATAAGGATGTTTGTTACACTGGAATAGCATTTAAATTAAGCTAATGTAACAAAAGTCATTCTTCTTTACTTTTATTAATTCACTTTTATTTCACTACGGCACTCTATAGGGTGCTTATATACACTATTTTTAAAGTGTGCAAGTGCTCAATTTCATTTATATTAGTACTTATTTGCAAAAATATTTGATAACTTTCCTTATTTATTTAGGCTAAAAATTATTCGAAAAAATCAAGCTGACATTTTAATAATTAAGCAGAAAAATAATAAGGTAATAATTTTATAATTAGATTAAATTATGATTATTAATTTTATTTATGCTTTGAAATTTTTAATCATGCATGTAGTACCTTTGTATTTAAATGAAAATATTCAATTCTAAAAAGTTATTTATATTTCTGTCTTATTTATAAAAGAGGAATTTTAATTGATAAGTTTTATTTCTATAAATTTTCAATTTTTATTTATTTTACTACTTATAACATGATAAAAATTCAATATTATAATTTCACATTTATATTAAAAAACATTTTTTTGGATTAATTTATTGTATTTATAAAACTTGAGAGTTATAGAAAATTGATTTAATTAATTTAAATATTAAAAGGAAATAAAATCAATAATTAAATTGAAAATAATTTGAAATTTTTAGGTAAAATTAGATTAATAATCATCATCTCAATGCTGGCACTGTCGGTCCAGCTTATAAATTTAAATTATAATAATTAATTAGAAGCTCACTTCTTCTTTTAAGGTGGTTTGGCACCAGGAGGAGTCACTTTATTCCCATTTCTAGTAACCATTTTGAATGGTGCTGTTTTTGCTCTTGGTACTTTTTAAGGAGTGCTCTCCACCTCAGTTTCATCGCTATAATCTTCCTCACTTTAAGAATTCTATTTCTTTGCTTTCTTTTGCTAATTTTAGGTGTTCCAGTAAGAGTAAGAATTACTTGGGTTGAATTTTAACTCTGGTAAGACGAATTTATTATTCTATATATCAGGCAATAATAGTTAATCTTCTGCTAAAGTGTTGAAAGAATTCCAAAAATAGATTACTTCTGCATACTTTTTTCTTTCATAAAGTAAATGGAACATGCTTAGTAAAACTTTGTCAATATTTCTGTCAGCTTTATTGTACGATCTAATAGTGTAGAAGATGTTAATACCTCCAAAATGATTGATAATAAATTACTTTTGATCAATTTCTTCAATATTTGTTGCAAGATCTGACATATAATTATCGACATCTTCAGTGATCTTATAAGTAGTACTATCCTAATTTAAAAAGTACCAATTTCCCTGGTTTCTTTTTATGACAAGAAAGTCTTGCTTGTCATTATCTATAGTGTAAACTAAAATTGGAGTTGTGTTATTTGTATCTAAGTATCTAATTAAATCGCCCTATAATTCCGATTTATCAAGGAATTGATATTTTGACTTTGAATCAAATTTATTGATCTTGAATATTTGATAAGTTTTATCATGAACTGGACCTAAAAAGTTATCTATATCGAAGATCTTGTTTCTTGAAAGTGCATTTTCAATTAATTGTGGTTTACGAATATTAATTAATGCATGCTAAATTGCTTACTCTAAGCAAATATAGTAAGTATTACCCATAATTATATTGAGGCAGTGAAAGAACTAGGTAAACTTATTGGGTCTTTATTTAATTAAGGACTAAATATTTGAGATTTCATTAAAATCAGTCTTTGCAGCTGAGCATATTGGGTCGTTTTCATATAATTCACCCCTAACTAAATTCTCTGATTTCTAAATAACATTTTTGAAGATTTTATCATAATTTAATGAGTACAAATGTGAAACCATCTATGGGTTTTTACTTATCGAAAATTTATGCTGAGGATAAACATCTAGTTTGAAATTTGCATATTGCATAATTTAATTTTGATTTTGCTAAATTTATGGTAGATTTTGCTAAAGTTAATTTTAGTTATTAACTTAATTAGGTGGCTACTACTACACCACTACACTTGGCTAAACTTATTAGCTCGGTAAGTTAACTGGAGGTTGCTAGTTATTTTAGACTAATGCCGGTCTAATTAGCTGTCTATTTTAATTATTTGGCTACTATTGGCCATTAACTTAATTAAATCCTTAAGCAAGGAGTGGGTTATTGTTGGAAGGTGCTAAAGTAGCTGAAGTATCCTGGTTAAAAAAGGAATTAGATTTCTGTTTTGCTTTACAAGCCTTACATAAATTAGGACTTACACATTTGCCTTAATTTACACACAATATATTCATAAAAAGTTGATTTTTGAAAAAGTATTAATTATAATTTTTTAATTTATTCCTCTCGCTTAAAAGCATTACTAAATATTCCAATACTTAGAGCGAAGTTTTAAAACTTAAATTATTGATTTTTAAGTTCCCAATTTTTTGAAATACTTAATATTTATCAGTTTTACAATAAATAGAAAATTTTTAAGCATTTTATATAAGAAATTTACATTAAAATAGTTTGATAATTAAGTATTTTATATTTTAACTTAATAATTATTAAATATATTTTTCTTTTATGTCATAAAAATCTCGCTTATAATAAATCTATATCTTACAATTATTAGTAAATATTAATAATTTATTGTATATTTTATTCTAAAAATAATAATTTAGCTTATTTTCACTACAATATGAGGAAAAAATAGTACGTATAATATTCTCATTTTTTTCAAGTATAATTTTAGAGAATATATAATTTATATATTTAGAATTAATTTTAAATTTATAAATGAAATGTTTGTTACAAATTCTGGAACTATTGAGACAAAATATTCCTTATTATATCAATAAATTTTACAATATCTCTATCTCATAAAATTTATAATAAGTTAGTAAATAGATTCTAAAATATATATAAAGTCAAAGTTATTTATAGATAATTAAATTTAAATTAAATATTGTCAATTTAAATAAAAATTAAACATAAAAATCAGTTAATTTCTATGAAATTCAAAGTCTTTATTCTTATTTTATTTTTAAACTTAAAAGATTTTGAATATTCAAAGTATATAAAATAATGAAATTAAATTAATAAATCAGTAAGTTAAGCCAAAGGATTATGGATATTTTTTGTTTAAAAACAAAACTATCAATATAAATTACAAATATATTGATTCTTTATATATATAATTAATGGATTTTCAATTTAAAAATCAAATTATTCAAGAATAAGCTTTATATATGATAATTATAAATTGAAAATATGGTATATATAAATTGATAGTAACATATTTTTATCCTATTTTAATGGAAATTTATCTTTAATCTTGAAAGTATATGATAATTTTAGAAATATAAAAAATCTTGAATATTCAAGTTAGATAATAATTATTTTACTTTTATAAAAATGATATTGATTTTGTGTAAATCTAGAGAAGTGTATTAAATAAATTAAATTAAACTTAATATAATCATGCATACTTGAATATTTAAATTTCAATAAGTGTAAATTTAAGTTTTTACAGAAATCAAAATTTGATAATTTTTAATCCAGGTAAATTATATATTACATATTAAATCCATTCAAACTTATTTGAATATTTGAAACTTTAACGACTTTTTTAATGAAATATTTGACAGTTTTTATTCAAATTAAAAAGAAATACTTACCGTAACTATATTTAATTATATTAGTATAAGGAATTAATTTTAATTTGTATTTAATTCAAATTTATATTTACTTGACTATATGTTAAGTAATAAAACAATTTCTATTTAAATTTGAATAAGTTATTTAAATTTTATTTATAGTCTAATGAATTATTTTCCTTAAAATAAATCCAAAGAATTTAATTGAATCACCAATATATACATTTCAAGCAAATACTAAAATCACTTGGATTTAAGTTTATTGAGGTGATTTATAATAAAAATATTTTCAATAATTTAATAAATAAAAGTAGTAATTTATCTTGGCTTAATATTTAAGTGTTAATTTTAATTAATTTTACAGATTCTAATTTTAGTATCCAGAATTAACCTAAAAATAAGGAAGATTAAGAGTGCCAAAATTTAATATTAATTGCACTTTCAAATCTCTATGCAATGATTAACTATTTTCTAGCAATAATTAAATTAATAACAGTTAAGCTAAAACTATGGAAATAATTGAACTTAGTAGAATTAATAACTTTGGATTTAAGGTGATGCATATCAATCATTATAAGAATTTAGATTGTAAATAAATTTTACTGCAAAGTTAATAATTAAATATTTGAAATTAGGAATGAATTTTTGCGGCTAAGGTGACAAACACTCACCCCCCATAAGGTATACTTTTGAATGTGTACTATGATAGAACTCGACCTCCTGAGTAAACTTTTCTTAAGGACTGATTTTGGCTGTCTTTTAGTTTTCGAGATATCACACTGGCTAAGTCCAAATTTTATATATAAAATCATTAAATTTGGCTTTGAAATTTTTTTTTAATCTTTCTAAAATTTTTTTAAATTACCATAATCTGATGAATTTTATAGTTATGACGAATTATTTTGAGTATAAAATGTTTTCTGAAATTTTTTATCCAGATTTCGCCTATAAAAATCATCATTTATCATCATATTTATTGATAGGCTTTTATAAAATATATATGATGATAAATGATGATTTATATAGGCGAAATCTGGATAAAAAATTTCAGAAAACATTTTATACTCAAAATAATTCGTCATAACTTTAAAATTTATCAGATTATGGTAGTTTAAATATTTTTTAGAAAGATTTCAAAATTTTTTCAAAGCCAAATTTAATGATTTTATATGTAAATTTTGGACTTAGCCAGTGTGATATCTCGAAAACTAAAAGCCGGCCACAATCAGTCCTTAAGAAAAGTTTACTCAGGAGGTCGAGTTCTATCATAGTACACATTCAAAAGTATACCTTATGGGGGGTGAGTGTTTGTCACCTTAGCCATTTTTGCTTATAATAAACTTTAAAGTTTTAATTGATAATAAATACATAAGTTTTTCTAAATGTATAATTACCATAAGTCTAAAAATGAAAGCTTTTTATTAAAGAATTCTTATACGTTTCTATTTCTTTATTGATTTATATTAACTCCAACAATGAATATTTTCATTCTTCAAATCATAATTATGATAAATTATAAGCTAGATTTAAATATGATTAGTTAACTTAAAATATATCTTGGTTTAATTGAGATCGCTTATTTTTACCTGAATATCACGAATTCTACTTCTAAAGATTTATAGAGTCTATAAATTGCTTATAACTTTTGGAATCCTTAGCTGAATTAATTCCAAATAATATCATTTTCCTAAAAATGAATTCTGCTGGTGCTGGTAGGAATTCCGCTAGCGGAAATTGGATCGTGCTGGTACGATTTCATTATTATGAAAAGCCCTCTCTGATTTTAGTAACGGTAGTGTCTTCCTGAATCGAAATTGACCTATATAAAATGGTTTAAGGCACCTTAATTTTAAAGTTTAATGAACCAATAGTAACTTACTGGTATCAATGTTTCAGAACTCGTCCAGAAGTGCAAAAGTAAGAAAGAGCTATACAACTTTCTTGCCCAAGACTGCCACGCTTTCTTACCAAAAGCGGACTCCACCAACATTTATTTCCTTAAGTAAATCATAAGAGCAGAGAAAGACGTAAGCCCTAGCTTAATCCTGTAACTGTTAATATAGTACGTAAGATGAGACGCAGTTAAAGTGTCAGCAGTGCCTCAAATCGATGGACTTACAGTTCAAGACTTTCTCGATTATGCAAGAGGGTCTTCAAGACTGCTGCAATACTTGCCTGAAGAACGAGATTGGGTCCACCTTGACAGATAATGGATCTGCGATTTGCTCTTCACCTTAGACACCGACGGTGTCTCCCAGATGATTCATGATGCAATGCTCTAACGAAGAGAAAAGCTCGAGTAAAGTAGATATCTCTTTATAGAAATGAGACCCGAGTTCGTGGACGCTCTCAGCAGATGCCTTAACTTTAGCAGTAAGTTTACTCTCTCTTAATTTCTTGTGTAGCTGAGCGAGGTAAGGCTGTGAATCTCGTTAAGGATTCATCTAAAAGAAAGAGAACCCGTGAATAGTTAGAGGAGGTAAAGGATTATGAAGATGCTTTGAAATAAGATAAGCAGGAATTCTTGCAGTAAACTAAAAAGTTGAAGCAATAACATGATAATATGGAAAGTGAGTTGCTTGACTTACGCAAGATGAAAGAGCAGTTTATGCAAGATGGTAACCTGTAGAATATGCAAAATCAGTCTCCAAACATGAGTCACTGAGTGCTGCTTCTTCTATTCCTCCACGATTCTCTATATGCTATTAATAGCAAAGACTTGAATATGGTGAATTTCTTTAAAAAATTAATATAAATCTCATATTCTTAATCTTGGTTTTCTCTCTGAATTTCTATGGTTTATGTGCTTTTAAAGTGCCTTCTCTCACTCGAGGCTGCCTTCAGCCATCTTTTCATTGTCTCTTCGTTCTCTGGCAGCTCTGTATAAGTGCAAGTGAATGTTTATCTCTAGCACTGCGACGAGTAACCAACTCTCAGGTCTTATTTTATTCTTTGATTAATTCAAGCTTCTGTTAACCTTTCAATAATCTTCTCTTTGAACTTGCAGAACTGCTTTTACTTTTGGATCTCTCTCTGCTTTGAGCCTTAGTAATTTCATGGTGCTGCCTCTTTAAACTCCTGTGCACCAATTGCTATACCTGCTCGAATGGTTTATCTTGAAGCACAGGGTTTTAACTCATCTTCTATTCAATAAGCTCTATGAGAGAAGGTTAATAAAAACCCAACTTACTTTATTCACCTTATTCTTCAATTTATTAAGGCTCCTTTTCTTCTTCAAGATTATTTTGCTTCACTACTGCTGCTGGGTTGCTTGCTTCACTGTAAGCTTTCTCAGTGAGAGATACAATATGTTGAACGATTTCTCTTACAATATTATCTTGCTCCTATTCATTTGAAAGCTCTGCAGAAATTTATTCTTAAGGCACCTGGTTTTATTCAATAAAATTTTCCATTGCTTCTAATAGATTTTATAAAATTGATTATACTTAATTGTGCTTGCGAGCAAGTATAAGCTCTATCTCTTTCTTTTCAACTATAAGCAGCTGCTCTGCACTATCTTAGAAGCTTGCTTATATAATACTCGCTGCCACCTGCCTTTAGTGTTAAGTCTCCCAATTTTACCAATGATTTATTCTTCAGATCTTTGTGAGAAAACATCAGAGATAATTAAATATGAACCACCATTTTAATCGATTTCATCATTAGTTTAGATATCTGTTCCTCTCCCCTGTGGCTCGTTGAGCAAGTAAACCACGTAGTTTTTGCTTGCATTTCTCATTAAATACCTGCCTACAAGCACAGATTCAATTGCAGTCGCTAAGGAGTGGTTGAAACTAATGAAATCAAAATCGGATTTCTTTAAACCTATTTCAATAGCACTGTAATTTGTTGAAGCCACAATTAAAACTGGTGAAACAGCTACTTAATCCGTTATGATTTCCTTGATTCTTTGTAAGTAATCTCCTTGATTTGAACTTATGAGCAAGTCTGGTAACTAAGTTTTCTTATTTCCTTACAGTTTATCAAGGGTAGGGAATACTACAGGTGTGCTATGCAATGCTAAACTAAGACAATTTTCTTCACCTTAAGAAAGATGGCTTCCTGAAAATCCAATAATACTTCTTGCTTGCTTGTAAAAATTTAGTTGGTTTATAATGTTGTCAGCGGAGCCATCGAAGAGAATCCAGTCGTATTCATCAATAAGCACGATGCTATCGTGCCACACACTCATGAATTTAGCAGCCTTCATTTGTTTGAGTTGTGGTTGAGTGAAAAAATAAATGCCTGTATTTTTTGCAAAGAAATTATGGTTTGAATCAAGTTCCATTGCACTGATAACTTTTTAAAATTTTTGGTAATCTCTCTGCACTAAGTGCTCATTCTTGCCAACTATGATTACGGATAGCTTCGTTTTAAGAGCTATAAGAATGGCTATCGCAACGCAGATCAAGGTCTTGCCATTACCAATACCAAAATGTATTAAATGGTTTGCGTGCAAGTTTTCGCAAATATAGTTAATGCACAAAATTTGAGAACTATATAACTTAAAGCCAAGATTTTGCTGCAGCTTTTCTAAGTCATTACTTACACTTAACATTTCATTCCTTGGCTATGAATTGAAAGCACGAGCTAACATGTGCGAGATATTAGCGTTCTCAAAGAGTTGAAGTAAGTCTACAATTGTTTTATCAGAGAAAGCTTCCATATTTTTTGGTAAGTGTAAAATTCTTTGAATTTCAGAGCAGTCGCCATTAAGGCAATTTTCAATAATGCTGTTGCTCACACTCACATTCTTTTCAATTTAAGCTTCTATAATTTGCTGCTGAAGCTTCTTGAACTGCTCTACTTTGCCTACCAACTGCTCGTCTCTGCTCTGCAGCCTTTATGCAAGGCCTTTCATAAAGTAAACCATAGTGTTTGAATCAATAACCTCTTACTTCTATAAGAAAGTAGCCCTAGTAATTGATATATAATCTTTGAGTGCTTCAACTGTAGGAGAGCAAGAGAGAGCACAAATTCTTACGAAGTACTCTGTGTATTCTACAGGTATGTCTCTTATTAAGTGCAAGCCACAGTCTTGCTTGAGTAGAGTCATGAAAGGCACATTCAAGATAAAGAATGAAGTAGGTATTAGCTTTTAAACTTGAGAGTCGACTGCGAATAATTACCAAGTTTAACCCATTAATTGTATAATATAGGGGAGAGTAGAATCCAATTTCTGCACTGG
>ARYC01019112.1:0-45738 GCA_000711775.1 Oxytricha trifallax | reverse complement strand
TACACTATTTTTAAAGTGTGCAAGTGCTCAATTTCATTTATATTAGTACTTATTTGCAAAAATATTTGATAACTTTCCTTATTTATTTAGGCTAAAAATTATTCGAAAAAATCAAGCAGACATTTTAATAATTAAGCAGAAAAATAATAAGGTAATAATTTTATAATTAGATTAAATTATGATTATTAATTTTATTTATGCTTTGAAATTTTTAATCATGCATGTAGTACCTTTGTATTTAAATGAAAATATTCAATTCTAAAAAGTTATTTATATTTCTGTCTTATTTATAAAAGAGGAATTTTAATTGATAAGTTTTATTTCTATAAATTTCCAATTTTTATTTATTTTACTACTTATAACATGATAAAAATTCAATCTTATAATTTCACATTTATATTAAAAAACATTTTTTTGGATTAATTTATTGTATTTATAAAACATGAGAGTTATAGAAAATTGATTTAATTAATTTAAATATTAAAAGGAAATAAAATCAATAATTAAATTGAAAATAATTTGAAATTTTTAGGTAAAATTAGATTAATAATCATCATCTCAATGCTGGCACTGTCGGTCCAGCTTATAAATTTAAATTATAATAATTAATTAGAAGCTCACTTCTTCTTTTAAGGTGGTTTGGCACCAGGAGGAGTCACTTTATTCCCATTTCTAGTAACCATTTTGAATGGTGCTGTTTTTGCTCTTGGTACTTTTTAAGGAGTGCTCTCCACCTCAGTTTCATCGCTATAATCTTCCTCACTTTAAGAATTCTATTTCTTTGCTTTCTTTTGCTAATTTTAGGTGTTCCAGTAAGAGTAAGAATTACTTGGGTTGAATTTTAACTCTGGTAAGACGAATTTATTATTCTATATATCAGGCAATAATAGTTAATCTTCTGCTAAAGTGTTGAAAGAATTCCAAAAATAGATTACTTCTGCATACTTTTTTCTTTCATAAAGTAAATGGAACATGCTTAGTAAAACTTTGTCAATATTTCTGTCAGCTTTATTGTACGATCTAATAGTGTAGAAGATGTTAATACCTCCAAAATGATTGATAATAAATTACTTTTGATCAATTTCTTCAATATTTGTTGCAAGATCTGACATATAATTATCGACATCTTCAGTGATCTTATAAGTAGTACTATCCTAATTTAAAAAGTACCAATTTCCCTGGTTTCTTTTTATGACAAGAAAGTCTTGCTTGTCATTATCTATAGTGTAAACTAAAATTGGAGTTGTGTTATTTGTATCTAAGTATCTAATTAAATCGCCCTATAATTCCGATTTATCAAGGAATTGATATTTTGACTTTGAATCAAATTTATTGATCTTGAATATTTGATAAGTTTTATCATGAACTGGACCTAAAAAGTTATCTATATCGAAGATCTTGTTTCTTGAAAGTGCATTTTCAATTAATTGTGGTTTACGAATATTAATTAATGCATGCTAAATTGCTTACTCTAAGCAAATATAGTAAGTATTACCCATAATTATATTGAGGCAGTGAAAGAACTAGGTAAACTTATTGGGTCTTTATTTAATTAAGGACTAAATATTTGAGATTTCATTAAAATCAGTCTTTGCAGCTGAGCATATTGGGTCGTTTTCATATAATTCACCCCTAACTAAATTCTCTGATTTCTAAATAACATTTTTGAAGATTTTATCATAATTTAATGAGTACAAATGTGAAACCATCTATGGGTTTTTACTTATCGAAAATTTATGCTGAGGATAAACATCTAGTTTGAAATTTGCATATTGCATAATTTAATTTTGATTTTGCTAAATTTATGGTAGATTTTGCTAAAGTTAATTTTAGTTATTAACTTAATTAGGTGGCTACTACTACACCACTACACTTGGCTAAACTTATTAGCTCGGTAAGTTAACTGGAGGTTGCTAGTTATTTTAGACTAATGCCGGTCTAATTAGCTGTCTATTTTAATTATTTGGCTACTATTGGCCATTAACTTAATTAAATCCTTAAGCAAGGAGTGGGTTATTGTTGGAAGGTGCTAAAGTAGCTGAAGTATCCTGGTTAAAAAAGGAATTAGATTTCTGTTTTGCTTTACAAGCCTTACATAAATTAGGACTTACACATTTGCCTTAATTTACACACAATATATTCATAAAAAGTTGATTTTTGAAAAAGTATTAATTATAATTTTTTAATTTATTCCTCTCGCTTAAATAGCATTACTAAATATTCCAATACTTAGAGCGAAGTTTTAAAACTTAAATTATTGATTTTTAAGTTCCCAATTTTTTGAAATACTTAATATTTATCAGTTTTACAATAAATAGAAAATTTTTAAGCATTTTATATAAGAAATTTACATTAAAATAGTTTGATAATTAAGTATTTTATATTTTAACTTAATAATTATTAAATATATTTTTCTTTTATGTCATAAAAATCTCGCTTATAATAAATCTATATCTTACAATTATTAGTAAATATTAATAATTTATTGTATATTTTATTCTAAAAATAATAATTTAGATTATTTTCACTACAAAATGAGGAAAAAATAGTACGTATAATATTCTCATTTTTTTCAAGTATAATTTTAGAGAATATATAATTTATATATTTAGAATTAATTTTAAATTTATAAATAAAATGTTTGTTACAAACTCTGGAACTATTGAGACAAAATATTCCTTATTATATCAATAAATTTTTACAATATCTCTATCTCATAAAATTTATAATAAGTTAGTAAATAGATTCTAAAATATATATAAAGTCAAAGTTATTTATAGATAATTAAATTTAAATTAAATATTGTCAATTTAAATAAAAATTAAACATAAAAATCAGTTAATTTCTATGAAATTCAAAGTCTTTATTCTTATTTTATTTTTAAACTTAAAAGATTTTGAATATTCAAAGTATATAAAATAATGAAATTAAATTAATAAATCAGTAAGTTAAGCCAAAGGATTATGGATATTTTTTGTTTAAAAACAAAACTATCAATATAAATTACAAATATATTGATTCTTTATATATATAATTAATGGATTTTCAATTTAAAAATCAAATTATTCAAGAATAAGCTTTATATATGATAATTATAAATTGAAAATATGGTATATATAAATTGATAGTAACATATTTTTATCCTATTTTAATGGAAATTTATCTTTAATCTTGAAAGTATATGATAATTTTAGAAATATAAAAAATCTTGAATATTCAAGTTAGATAATAATTATTTTACTTTTATAAAAATGATATTGATTTTGTGTAAATCTAAGAGAAGTGTATTAAATAAATTAAATCAAACTTAATATAATCATGCATACTTGAATATTTAAATTTCAATAAGTGTAAATTTAAGTTTTTACAGAAATCAAAATTTGATAATTTTTAATCCAGGTAAATTATATATTACATATTAAATCCATTCAAACTTATTTGAATATTTGAAACTTTAACTACTTTTTTAATGAAATATTTGACAGTTTTTATTCAAAAATTAAAAAGAAATACTTACCGTAACTATATTTAATTATATTAGTATAAGGAATTAATTTTAATTTGTATTTAATTCAAATTTATATTTACTTGACTATATGTTAAGTAATAAAACAATTTCTATTTAAATTTGAATAAGTTATTTAAATTTTATTTATAGTCTAATGAATTATTTTCCTTAAAATAAATCCAAAGAATTTAATTGAATCACCAATATATACATTTCAAGCAAATACTAAAATCACTTGGATTTAAGTTTATTGAGGTGATTTATAATAAAAATATTTTCAATAATTTAATAAATAAAAGTAGTAATTTATCTTGGCTTAATATTTAAGTGTTAATTTTAATTAATTTTACAGATTCTAATTTTAGTATCCAGAATTAACCTAAAAATAAGGAAGATTAAGAGTGCCAAAATTTAATATTAATTGCACTTTCAAATCTCTATGCAATGATTAACTATTTTCTAGCAATAATTAAATTAATAACAGTTAAGCTAAAACTATGGAAATAATTGAACTTAGTAGAATTAATAACTTTGGATTTAAGGTGATGCATATCAATCATTATAAGAATTTAGATTGTAAATAAATTTTACTGCAAAGTTAATAATTAAATATTTGAAATTAGGAATGAATTTTTGCGGCTAAGGTGACAAACACTCACCCCCCATAAGGTATACTTTTGAATGTGTACTATGATAGAACTCGACCTCCTGAGTAAACTTTTCTTAAGGACTGATTGTGGCTCTCTTTTAGTTTTCGAGATATCACACTGGCTAAGTCCAAATTTTATATATAAAATCATTAAATTTGGCTTTGAAAATTTTTTTTAATCTTTCTAAAAATTTTTTAAACTACCATAATCTGATGAATTTTATAGTTATGACGAATTATTTTGAGTATAAAATGTTTTCTGAAATTTTTTATCCAGATTTCGCCTATATAAATCATCATTTATCATCATATATATTGATAGGCTTTTATAAAATATATATGATGATAAATGATGATTTTTATAGGCGAAATCTGGATAAAAAATTTCAGAAAACATTTTATACTCAAAATAATTCGTCATAACTATAAAATTTATCAGATTATGGTAATTTAAAAAAATTTTAGAAATATTAAAAAAAAATTTCAAAGCCAAATTTAATGATTTTATATATAAAATTTGGACTTAGCCAGTGTGATATCTCGAAAACTAAAAGCCGGCCACAATCAGTCCTTAAGAAAAGTTTACTCAGGAGGTCGAGTTCTATCATAGTACACATTCAAAAGTATACCTTATGGGGGGTGAGTGTTTGTCACCTTAGCCATTTTTGCTTATAATAAACTTTAAAGTTTTAATTGATAATAAATACATAAGTTTTTCTAAATGTATAATTACCATAAGTCTAAAAATGAAAGCTTTTTATTAAAGAATTCTTATACGTTTCTATTTCTTTATTGATTTATATTAACTCCAACAATGAATATTTTCATTCTTCAAATCTTAATTATGATAAATTATAAGCTAGATTTAAATATGATTAGTTAACTTAAAATATATCTTGGTTTAATTGAGATCGCTTATTTTTACCTGAATATCACGAATTCTACTTCTAAAGATTTATAGAGTCTATAAATTGCTTATAACTTTTGGAATCCTTAGCTGAATTAATTCCAAATAATATCATTTTCCTAAAAATGAATTCTGCTGGTGCTGGTAGGAATTCCGCTAGCGGAAATTGGATCGTGCTGGTACGATTTATTATTATGAAAAGCACTCTCTGATTTTAGTAACGGTAGTGTCTTCCTGAATCGAAATTGACCTATATAAAATGGTTTAAGGCACCTTAATTTTAAAGTTTAATGAACCAATAGTAACTTGCTGGTATCAATGTTTCAGAACTCGCCCAGAAGTGCAAAAGTAAGAAAGAGCTATACAACTTTCTTGCCCAAGACTGCCACGCTTTCTTACCAAAAGCGGACTCCACCAACATTTATTTCCTTAAGTAAATCATAAGAGCAGAGAAAGACGTAAACCCTAGCTTAACCCTGTAACTGTTAATATAGTACGTAAGAAGAGACGCAGTTAAGGTGCCAGCAGTGCCTCAAATCGATGGACTTACAGTTCAAGACTTTCTCGATTATGCAAGAGGGTCTTCAAGACTGCTGCAATACTTGCCTGAAGAACGAGATTGGGTCCACCTTGACAGATAATGGATCTGCGATTTGCTCTTCACCTTAGACACCGACGGTGTCTCCCAGATGATTCATGATGCAATGCTCTAACGAAGAGAAAAGCTCGAGTAAAATAGATATCTCGTTATAGAAATGAGACCCGAGTTCGTGGACGCTCTCAGCAGATGCCTTAACTTTAGCAGTAAGTTTACTCTCTCTTAATTTCTTGTGTAGCTGAGCGAGGTAAGGCTGTGAATCTCGTTAAGGATTCATCTAAAAGAAAGAGAACCCGTGAATAGTTAGAGGAGGTAAAGGATTATGAAGATGCTTTGAAATAAGATAAGCGGGAATTCTTGCATTAAACTAAAAAGTTGAAGCAATAACATGATAATATGGAAAGTGAGTTGCTTGACTTACGCAAGATGAAAGAGTAGTTTATGCAAGATGGTAACTGTAGAACATGCAAAATCAATCTCCAAACATGAGTCATTGAGTGCTGCTTCTTCTATTCCTCCACGATTCTCTATATGCTATTAATAGCAAAGACTTGAATATGGTGAATTTCTTTAAAAATTAAGATAAATCTCATATTCTTAATCTTGGTTTTCTCTCTGAATTTCTATGGTTTATGTCGCTTTTAAAGTGCCTTCTCTCACTCGAGGCTGCCTTCAGCCATCTTTTCATTGTCTCTTCGTTCTCTGGCAGCTCTGTATAAGTGCAAGTGAATGTTTATCTCTAGCACTGCGACGAGTAACCAACTCTCAGGTCTTATTTTATTCTTTGATTAATTCAAGCTTCTGTTAACCTTTCAATAATCTTCTCTGAACTTGCAGAACTGCTTTTGCTTTTGGATCTCTCTCTGCTTTGAGCCTTAGTAATTTCATGGTGCTGCCTCTTTAAACTCCTGTGCACCAATTGCTATACCTGCTCGAATGGTTTATCTTGATGCACAGGGTTTTAACTCATCTTCTATTCAATAAGCTCTATGAGAGAAGGTTAATAAAAACCCAACTTACTTTATTCACCTTATTCTTCAATTTATTAAGGCTCCTTTTCTTCTTCAAGATTATTTTGCTTCACTACTGCTGCTGGGTTGCTTGCTTCGCTGTAAGCTTTTTCAGTGAGAGATACAATATGTTTAACGATTTCTCTTACAATATTATCTTGCTCCTATTCGTTTGAAAGCTCTGCAGTAATTTTTCTTAAGGCACCTGGTTTTATTCAAGAAAATTTTCCATTGCTTCTAATCGATTTTATAAAATTGATTATACTTAATTGTGCTTGTTAGCAAGTATAGGCTCTATTTCTTTCTTTTCAACTATAAGCAGCTGCTCTGCACTATCTTTAGAAGCTTGCTTATATAATACTCGCTGCCACCTGCCTTTAGTGTTAAGTCTCCCAATTTTACCAATGATTTATTCTTCAGATCTTTGTGAGAAAACATCAGCGATGATTAAATATGAACCACCATTTTAATCGATTTCATCATTAGTTTAGATATCTGTTCCTCTCCCCTGTGGCTCGTTGATCAAGTAAACCCTGTAGTTTTTGCTTGCATTTCTCATTAAATACCTGCCTTCAAGCACATATTCAATTGCAGTCGCTTAGGAGTGGT
This sequence comes from Oxytricha trifallax, assembly GCA_000711775.1. Classification (NCBI taxonomy): domain Eukaryota; phylum Ciliophora; class Spirotrichea; order Sporadotrichida; family Oxytrichidae; genus Oxytricha; species Oxytricha trifallax. Next base: position 38,457 of record ARYC01019112.1, on the reverse strand, counting down.
TGAAACTAATGAAATCAAAATCGGATTTCTTTAAACCTATTTCAATAGCACTGTAATTTGTTGAAGCCACTATTAAAACTGGTGAAACAGCTACTTAATCCTTTATGATTTCCTTGATTCTTTGTAAGTAATCTCCTTGGTTTGAACTTATGAGCAAGTCTGGTAACTAAGTTTTCTTATTTCCTTGCAGTTTATCAAGGGTAGGGAATACTACAGGTGTGCTATGCAATGCTAAACTAAGACAATTTTCTTCACCTTGAGAAAGATGGCTTCCTGAAAATCCTATAATACTTCTTGCTTGCTTGTAAAAATTTAGTTGGTTTATAATGTTGTCAGCGGAGCCATCGAAGAGAATCCAGTCGTATTCATCAACAAGCACGATGCTATCGTGCCACACACACTCATGAATTTAGCAGCCTTCATTGTTTCTTGAGTTGTGGTTGAGTGAAAAAATAAATGCCTGTACTTTTTGCAAAGAAATTATGGTTTGAATCAAGTTCCATTGCACTAATAACTTTTTGAAATTTTTGATAATCTCTCTGCACTAAGTGCTCATTCTTGCCAACTATGATTACGGATGCTTGTTTTAAGAGCTATAAGAATGGCTAACGCAACGCAGATCAAGGTCTTGCCATTACCAATACCAAAATGTATTAAATGGTTTGCGTGCAAGTTTTCTCAAATATAGTTAATGCACAAAATTTGAGAACTATATAACTTAAAGCCAAGATTTTGCTGCAGCTTTTCTAAGTCATTACTTACACTTAACACCTTTCATTCCTTGGCTATGAATTGAAAGCACGAGCTAAGATGTGCGAGATATTAGCGTTCTCAAAGAGTTCAAGTAGATCAACAATTGTTTTATCAGAGAAAGCTTCCATGTTTTTGGGTAAGTGTAAAATTCTTTGAATTTCAGAGCAGTCGCCATTAAGGCAATTTTCAATAATCCTGTTGCTCACACTCACATTCTTTTCAATTTAGCTTCTATGATTTGCTGCTGAAGCTTCTTGAACTGCTCTACTTTGCCTACCCACTGCTCGTCTCTGCTCTGCAGCCTTTATGCAAAGCCTTTCATAAAGTAAACCATAGTGTTTGAATCAATAACCTCTTACTTCTGTAAGAAAGTAGCCCTAGTAATTGATATATAATCTTTGAGAGCTTCAACTGTAGGAGAGCAAGAGAGAGCACAAATTCTTACGAAGTACTCTGTGTATTCTACCGGTATGTCTCTGATTAAGTGCAAACCACAGTCTTGCTTGAGTAGAGTCATGAAAGGCACATTCAAGATAAAGAATGAAGTAGGTATTAGCTTTTAAACTTGAGAGTCGACTGCGAATAATTACCAAGTTTAACCCATTAATTGTATAATATAGGGGAGAGTAGAATCCAATTTCTGCACTGGTGCAAGCTGTTTAGTGAATGCTGCAACTGAATTAAAGAATACAAAGTTCGCTAAACCTAGAGCTTGTCTCGTATTAGGTGAGCGTATTAATAATAAGATTGATTCTTGAATTAATTCATCTTCGATTTATACTCTTTCTCCCATATAATAGCCAAGAGCAGCTAAAAAGATACGTGGCTTTGAGTCTTCATCTAAATTATTATTGCTCTAAATTAAATCCACGAGCAATGAGAACAAGTTCTCGCTTAGTTTCTGGTCACTAACGTTCTCAAAATTGCTTAGGAAGGAGAAAAGTGACTGGGTGTTTCGAGTAACTATTTCTTGCAAAATGCAAGACCTTTAATAATATGAAGAATTCTTGAAACTTTCGAAGTGCATTATGAGAATCTCATGGCCAATGATCGAGCCATAGTTGATAAAGAGTTGAGGTAAGGGTTCTTTATTTTGATTTTAATCACTTGCAAAGCTGAGATTCGTAGCTTATTCACTCTCCTTAATCTCTTCGATAGCAGCAGTAACATCTAGAGTCTATGATACCACGGATTTACTCTAATGGCTGTGCTTGATCTTCTTTGGCTTTTTGTTATTTATATACTTTCTCACATACTACTTAAAATCAAAAGTTTTATTATATGCTGCAAAATCCGCCTGCTACAGCAGCATTTTCAAGTTATAGTTATTTTATTGCAGAAATTCTTTAGCGCGGTTGATTTTAGCGCTGTCTTGCGCATTTTAATACTCACACTTAATGCCCTTGGCTTTAAAATTTTCTTCAAAATTTCCATTGGCTTGATGATTTTCAAAAATCCAATCTGAGTTTGACTAATCGGGTGCCTCCTGCGGCACTTGCAAATCATTTATACCTTCTAAATAGAAGATAATATCGAAGATTTAAGCTTACCAGCACTCGCATTCAAAAGTTATTGAAGGTCGATTTCAGAGGTTTTCTAAAATCCAGTGGCTGGATTCATCTGATTTATGCTTAATTTTAATGATTAATTCGACTGGATTTTACTATTAAACCACTGGATTATTAAAATTTCGACTGGATTATTGATCCTTAACTATATGAAAAAACACTCTTTTGCTTATATCCTCCGGATTTATGGCTGGCTCACTGCCAAACCAAGACAAATAATGATTATTCACTATAACTCATTAAACGAGTAGCTTAGAGTTGCCTGGAGGTGGGTGGTTGAAGAGCTGTGATATATTTTAGGAATTTTCAAGATGGGCCAAACCCAAAATTGGCTTTTTGAAAAATGTCGAAATCCGCGGCAACTTTCGAAATTTAAACCTTTCCCCTTCCATAACTGTATGATGTCCAGTGGAAATGTGAAGACGGGAATATCTAGAAGTTAATGGCACTTGAAATCTAAAATTTGGGTCTTCAGTTTTGACCCTCAAAAATGCTTTTTGGCTTAAGCTAAAGCACTGGATTTTAGGGGTCAGGCCGGTATAATAGTATACCAATGTTGAAAATCTTGAGAACGGTCCCGACAACCTACTGGATTTCAAACTGTTCTGAACTTAAAATTAAAAATCACACTATTCTAATCATATTCATACTTTGTAAGAGCCGTGATAGTGCTAGCCCTTCTTTTTGCATTCTTGAGATCGGCTTCCTCAAATTAAGTTAAATTTTGTCCTTTTAATTTTCCTTATTTATCGATATACTTAAAACTTTTTATCAACTTACAAATTCTATGTGTACATACGTATTGGGGTTTACGTATTGGGGTTTATATATAAATAAATTTAATATTGATAAAATAGATAAAAATATAATTTATGAAATAGAAATACAAACCATTACTTTAAATGTTATTAACTGCCTCTAATTATGTGTGTTTATAATTATAATTTGATCTAGGCAACTTTAATTATATTTAATTATGACCAAAATTAATAATTATTAATATATATAAATATTTTGTGTGAAAATATATAATAGTAAAACTAGGGTATGACTTTGTGGAAATATTTTGAGAAGTATTTATTATTATTTAATTTAATTATTTATAATACCATTTGTGCAAGTAAAATTCGGAGATGCAGACTCCGAAAAGAACACTATTATAAGAATGATTGGTCATATTTTAATTTGTGATAAACTAGTAATTGGTTCATGCTAGTTTTCATGTTGAGGCAGAATCATTTTGATAAAAGATGTCAGATTCTATTGATTGGTGACATGAATATTGAGAGATCTGTCCACCGGTACCATATTCCGACATGAAAATATTATTGGAAGGCAAAGAAAATGCCAAGGATTCCCAGTTTGGAGAGACATACTAAGGCTGCTTCAAAATCATCACAACCAAAGATCTCATTTGGAACAAAATTACTGCTAATAGAAGGATTGTTTTAAAAGGAGATTCATCTTCATGACACCAAACGTGACGTGGAAATCAGGCAAGCTCGCTTTTCCTTTCAATGGTTTCAAAACCTTAAAAAACCCCTTAGTGAGGTTTTGTAAGTGAATTGATTTTTAGGGTATAGACAGAGTATAATTGGGGTTAGTATAGAGAACTCAGGTTTTATGTGTATTTAATAAGTGTTTTATGAATATTAGATGTGCTCAATTCAGACAAATTTTATCTGCTTGTCTTTGTTATACCTTTGGAATCTTGCACTCTTTAGTGGCTTAAGTATGTCATCCAATGTTTATCTAGATATAAGAGAGTACTTATTATTACCATCTCTATTATCCTTTTTATTTCCTTGCATGCACCCTCTTACTTGACATGTTTTTATGCAAACTGATTGATAATTTTCTAATTTTGTACCAAATTAAGCCATACTTTCCATTTCACTTTATAGTATTATTGCTCTGTATTTATAATAAAGAGTATATAGATTTGGTGTTTAAAATGCGTTATGGATGTGATATATATAGTTAATAAGTTAAACCAATACTGAACTATAAGTCTATAACATGGTTTAAAAGCAAAGTACATCAACTGTTCGCTCTCACTGCTTGAAAGCTATGTAATTAAAGCAATAATAGCTGAATTCTATGTCTTAGAGGAAGGCAAAGCTTCAATGGAACCAAATCGAATACCTTATTAATGAAAAACTTTGAAGAATTGAGCTCACTTCTCTTTAGACCAACGAGCTACTCTGTTTCACCGCCTATTCCCTGAGTTGAAGATCTCTGCATAGTCTGTTGCATAAAAATTTATAAACGAAACGCTATAATTTACAGAGGTTTGAACCCTATCAAGAGAGTAATTGATTTCACTCTGCCATTTTACAACAACAACCTAAATTATATTTATAATTTAATGCAGAGAGCCTAATAGAATTATGTTGAGTTTATTCGTGCTGACGAGGCTGTGTTTACATTTGTTTGCATACAAAACTTTCATTTAGAAGTCTTGGTATAAGAAGTTAATGTAGAAGTATATGATTAGAAAGTTAAAGTATAAATAATAGCAGTTCTTGGATGAATTATGGAGGATACTGGTTTAGAAACTTATGTTATTCATCCTTACTCTATTAAGTCAGAGCAGTATATTAAGTTCTTAGAACAGCTGAGAGAGAAGTACCATGAATAAGAGATTATACTATTTGTTGATAATCTTTCTGTTCATAAGACTAAAAAAACAATGTAGAGTTATGAACAACTTAGAATGACACTAGTGTTCAACGTACCTTACAGTCCATAGTATAATGGAATTGAGTTCTACTGGGGTATAATAAAAGGTCATTACAAGAAACTGCTGCTATACCACTTGATGCATGACCTACTATCGATACTGTAGACTTTATTAAAAGTTCTGCTAAGAGAGTGGATAATTAGTTGGCATAAAAGTGTGCTAAAGAATGGAGAGTGAATGTATATAAATAAGTTTTGTAGTTAAGTTAATGAATTTATAATTCACATTTAAAATTCTTTAGAGAATGCTGGCTTTTCTTTCTTTTCTTCCTCTTAAGGCTTGCTTAGGCCTAGGTTTCTTCTCTTGCTTCCAGCTCTAGCATCTATGTTCATAGACTCTGGTTGCTAAATATTTGAATAAAGTCTCTTGCTAACTTCATACTTTGTCTGCGACTTTCACTTACTGTGAAGCTTGCTCTATTCCTTCATCAAGAAGATGGCAGTACCAGAATTTTTTATAGAGTTAAACTTGAAATATAAGGATGCTTCTGCAGCTCTTACAGCCAACTTTCACTTATCTTGATCCCTGTTGGTCTTATCTTCTGAAGAGATGCTGTACCTTATCTTATGAGATTCTTTCAAGTAATCACGTTTAATTGTTGCAAGTATGCCAAAGAAATAGTTTCTGTCAGGCAGTTTATTTGACAACTGGTTCTTAGTAGGCAGGTACTGAGAAACCTTTGGGTAGTTCATAGCATCATCATTAAGTTAGTCACTGAAATTTCAAAATAGTTTGGAATCTCTGCAAATTATATATCTTAAGTTTTCAATGCTTTCTTCTCTTCGCAGAGTATAGCTCTTAGAAATCAAATTTTAGTACCTTCTATCATTGGCAGGAAAAAACCAACTACATAATCAAGATTAGCCACTTTGAGTTCATTACCTTGCTGCATCAGGTATCGATGCAAATCCTCCTTGCTTCTAAATCTTTGAATTAATTCTTGTGCTTGCACTCTTTTGGTTGCATCATTCATTGACTCCATCTTCTTTACAGATCTGAGAAATGATATTCAAATTTAAGTTTATTGACTTCAATTATATACCTCTGTAAAACTTACTATTAAATATGGGCATCTTATAGGAGGTCAACCTCTAAGAAGGATATGGAGAAGGTTATGAGAACTTGTTTCAAACTTGAGAGATTGATAGGTACGTACTTAATAAGGAGCAGCTCCTAAAATGCTAGTACTTAATTAGGGAGCATTAAACTTATTATTGATAGTAAAAATGGTTACTCTATCCATTATTTAGAGCTGGTTCGTCTCTTAGAGCTCATTTTTCTTCGCTAATACTTAAAAAACCTCCCTTAAAACTTATAGGCTTCCAAAGCTCTCATATAAGCTCTAAGTTATAGATGCAGTTTTATATTTTGAAAATTCAAATTTAAATATGAGCGCTAAATTATTAAGAAAAACAAAAGCAACTCCATCAAGCTAAATGAGACTTACCCTTGGCAGCAATAAAAGTGTGATAGCTGTGAGATTAACTCTCATAAAGAACTACCAGAGCTGTCTCTTGAGGTCTCTGATATTAAAATAGTAATTAATAAATAGATAATAAATCGCAAATAAGTGTGTGGGAAACAGAGAGGAAGAGAAAGGTATTTATGAAATTCCTACACAAAAAAAGAAGTTGAAGTCTATTTTTGTGAGCTATGTGATCAAAAGATTTTTGTATATATTTTTTAATGTTCTCAAAATCATTAAAACGTTAATGTAACATGTCATAACTTATTAATAAGCTCATTAATGACTTTTTCAAGCATTATATATCATCACTAACACTAATCATAAAATCATTTCAATATAGCATCATAAAGTACATTAGATCTTAAATTATTATCACTTATTTTGTTTATCTTTTTTATGTTTATTTTACTTATTATTTCACAGATTTAATAATAATAATAATATAATTATAAGGTGTGACGTTAGAAATATTTTCATGATATCTTATTTATCAATAAGCTATATAAGATATCATGAAAATATTTCTAACGTCGCACCTTATAATTATATTATTATTATCATTAAATCTGTGAAATAAAAAGGCGAAGGTTCACAGAGAGAGAAAGTTATAGACTATTCATGAATTGAGCAAGAGACTTTATAAAGATGTTTAAAAGCCAGATGAAATGAACATAGATGCAGGATCTGGCACTAAGAGAAGAAATATGGGCCCAAGCAAGCCATAAGAAGAGGAGAAGAAAGAGAAGCCAAACCCCTTTATGGGTTAGTTTAATATGTGAACTTATTCATTCATTTAAATCTAAAACTTATTTATAAACATTCATTCTTCGTCTTATCTACACTCACTCTTTTAAAGCTGCTTTGAATCTATCATACTGTATCATTGGGGAAGTCATGCATAAGGTGATACACAAGCAGCTTTTTGTAGCGATTCTTGATTTAACTCCAGTAGAATTCTTTTCCATTAAACTAAGGGCTATAGGGAATGTTGTAAACAGGAGTTATGTTTAAATCTTCATAAGTTTTCTTAGACTCTTTAGTCTTTTGAACTGAGAGGTTATCAACAAACAGGATGATCTCTTAATCGTTATATTTATCTCTTAGCTTATGTAGTAACTCTATGTACTACTCTCACTTAATAGAGCGAGGATTAATGACATAACTTTCTAAGCCTGAATCTTCACTTATACCAGCTAAAATGCATTGGTGACTACCTTCACTTCTATATTATGATTTTTATTATACCAAGACTTATTAAATAAGGTTTTAAAGGTGAATACAGCTTCATAAGCGTGAATGAATTTAATGTTATTAGTAATAGCTCTCAGCATTTAATCATATATATAGTTTAAATTATTACTTTGAAATGACACTGTATAATCAATCACTCTCTTCACTCTGTTAATATTCTTAAAAGTAATATTATTTCTTCTGTAAATGTTGGTTATAGTTTATGCAGTGATACGCTTGTTGGGAAACTTGCGATGAAACATCTCAGCTCTCTAGTCGAGTAGAAAGTGTGCCCAATACTAAGTCGCAGAGGTAGTCATTATGATGCTGTAAGAACTTTTATTTTCATGCAGGATGTTTTCAAGTGCCTGAGTTTTTTATGCTATATAAAAAGCAAGCAATGATACCTAACAGTTGAGGGACTCTTGTGTAAGAGCTTTGCAATAGCTGCATAATTCATTACTGGTTTGACTTAGTCTATATTAATACTTGTACCATACCTAAGCTTAAGTAGTAAATCTAAATATTTCTCATCATAAATAGACCCTAAATATCGCTAATTTCTATTTCTCATTTTGCAAATTGGCCTAATTTCTCTACTAACCCCAATAAGACCCCAACTATACCCTACAAATCAAAGCACTTATAAACCTCACTAAGGGGTTTGGGTTTGTGGTTTTGAGTGTAATTGGCAAACTGCATTTTTAAGAAATCACCGTTTCTAGCGAAGATGAAAAGAAAGAGATGAATCAAAAAGAAGCAGAAGATCAATGAACGAATGGTATTTTAAATAATTAAATTAAATAATAATTATATATACTTCGCAAAATATTTGCACAAAGTCATACCCTAGTTTTACTATTATATATATTTTCACACAAAATATTTATATATTGATAATTATTGATAAAATACATAAAAAATAGTAAAAATAAAGAACTGCTAATACATGATTTATTTATTTAAACCTAACTGTAATGATTTTGATAAAGTTATAATTCTTTTTTTATGTTTATCTTGATTAAATACTTTAATTAAATTTAATTATATTTCATAAAATGCCTGCAGAAGATCATATCTCTTCAGAATAACACAAAGCTAAGATGAATTAAACAACTTCCAGATTTCACTAATTAACCAGCGGAAAACTGGCTTATAAAATCAAGACCTAGTATCATATCAATAGTAGCTCAACAGAAGCAACCACTCCAACATTTCCACAATAGCACACTTATAGATTATGCAATTGTTAGATCATGTGGATATTCCAAACAATATAACGCATGAGGTAATGATGCAATAATGAAACTTAGTAATATTCTTATGGCAATTCTAGTTTGAAACCACTTCGCTTATTGGATCTATTAGAACTATGCAACAAATTACACCTTTAGATTGGGAGAGTGAGATAAAGGCAATTGTAAAGTTCAATACTGTAAGTAATAGTAGGTTGAAGATTACTGAGAGTTCGATTAATTCTAGAAGACCAAGCTAGGTTGAAAATAGTACAACTGCTCATTTGGTAATAAAATACAGAAAGATTTATAATTTATATCTGGATCGCTGATGATACCAAGCCAATGTGAGAAAAGATGAAGACAAGAAACTTGATAATGGATGTGTCAATAGAATGAATAAAGGATTTTCTCACAAGCTCTGGGTAAACTTAACTGTGGTTATAATTGGAGACAAATTCTAGAAAAATAACTAGATCCATAATATTAGTAAAAGTCATTAAGCTAAATGGAGACATGGCACCAGATTTGGAAGAGAACTCCAGAGATTAAGCAGTAGTTCAATAAATCAAAGTAGATCTAATCATATAATTGAAAAATTGTCAGTTGATGTGAAAATGAACAGAGAGCAATTCAATCCAAAGACCTTCACAAAAGTAGCAGCCTCAAGGTAACTAGAGTCATGGTCAAGGATAACGCCGATAGGAATGAAATGTGTGACCTTTTATAGGCGACATCGAAATTTAGAGAGTAGTCGAGGGAACTAACAACAATTGCAAAAATTATAATAAAGATAATATCAGAAGAGACCAGGAAAATAAACAAAATAAGTTTACAATAACAAAGATACAAGCCTAAGAATACGAGAGTTAAACTCACAATTTTAGAGAGAGCTCATTGAGGATTTAGAAATTAGTAAAAGGAACAATAGCACTATGAAAAGTCTAAATGACATTAAAAAAAACTATATAAATGTACATCTGCATTTATAACTTCAATAATCAGCAAATAAATATATATTAGAGTTATTCCGAATCAAATTAGAATTATAACTTTATCAAAATCATTACAGTTAGGTTTAAATAAATGAATCATGTATTAGCAGTTCTCTATTTTTAATATTTTTTATGTATTTTATCAATATTAATTTTGGTCATATTTAAATTTAATTAAAGTTGCCTAAATCAAATTATAATTAGAAACACACATAAATAGAGGCAGTTAATAACATTTAAAGTATTGGTTTGTATTTTTATTTTATAAATTATATTTTATCTATTTTATCAATATTTGTGACAGCTTTTCTAATTTATGCACTATATCATTGTGAAAGTATAGTTAAAGCTGAAATAGTTAGAATTATAAAAATGCTATATTTTATTTTTTAGAGCCTTCTAAGTAGAAAAAATGAATGAAGATCTCAAAAAATTGCTAATAATCAAAATTTAATTTTTATACAAGTTATATATTGTTTATAAGGTGGGAGTATTTTTTCCTCTTAATAGCATACGTACCAAGAGGAGAAGTTTCAATTCCAGATAGTTAGTTTCTTTCCCAATATATAAGAATATGTAATTTTATAAATATATCAAAATCTTTAATGATTTAATTGTTCTTGTTTCAATATCTAACATATTTTCTATCTTGATAAAGATTTAAATATTTCATGAAAATCACATTAATTATTAATTAAAAACTTTCTGTCTAACATTCGTTTTAATAAATAATGAACAATTGATAAATTTAAACCTTAATAATATATATTATTAAAATTGTTTATATAGATATGGTAAATCTAATTGAAATTGTGATATACATTATGTTACTTATTAATTATTGATTAATAAATCAATTTAAATTATGCTTCACCCATTATTAAATTTACAAATGATATCTTTAATCTATTTACCGTCTTTATGAATATAATTTATATTTTTAAATCTAAACATTTATTTAACTTTTAAAATATACTTTTTCTTTAAAATTTAAGTATTTCTATTTACAGAATTCTAAAATAAATTTTACAATAACTTAAATAATTGTGGTTGTTTAAATACAGTCATTTTTTTAATTTAAATATTTAACTTAAACTGAATTAATAAAGAATATTTGCCTCCCCCTTATTTTTGCTAATAAACCTCCCTTTACCAATTATGCTTATAGACCCTGATACTTAGACAGTTGCGCTAGCTAACAATGAATTGTTTAGATTAATGTCTACTTCTGAGACCTAGAGCATTTAAGATATAAATTTGAGGCTTTAAGAAAAATTATTTCAACCATTTAATTATATCGAGGGCCTAATATAAATTAAAGTTATAAGTTAATATGATAACTTATTATAAGTTTAGGTGATTAAGATCACTAGTATAAATAAAATAAATTAGATTGTCCCTAATAGTTTTCTTTTTTAAATAATTTATGTCAACAAGTTTTTAAATATAGGGAAATTTATTTTAAAAGTTATAAAATAGAGACTTACCCTATTTGAAACACTAGAAAGACCTTATGTAGATGAAATATTTCAAGTGGAGACAATCTTTGATTTTTAGAACTAAAATTTCCTAAAAAATTAAGGAAATGCAAATGAGACAAGTCTGTTTGATGATTAGCCAGAGATCTCAAGTAATAAATATTCAGAAATATTCACTATTAAATAATAAGGAATGGGCTTCCAAAATAAAAAATTAAAATTAGTACTTTTTCACAGAATGACATCATTCATTAATTATGAAAAGCTAAAAATGGAGAAAAATTTCGAATTTAAATTTTTATTAAATTAAGATATATATTTCTATGAGATGATTACGGCTACTGTGTCCCATGATATGAGAACTCCTATAATGCTTTTTATTTAATTTTATATGAGTATAATTTCTTGGAAATATTAAAATTTATTAACATTTAAAATTAATAATTTTTTTATTGGAATAGTATTTATAAATTCTGAAATTTAAATTTAAATTCTTAAGCTTTTTGTATAAATTGATTCAAATATTAATATTTTTCCAAATTATTAAGCCACATTATTAATTTTATTAAAATAATTTACCTCTTCTTATTTTTATGCAATAACAGGAATAAAACCACCAAATTTTGTGTATAGTTTAAGAGGATTTATTTTTTTGGGGTTATAATTAAGTTTAATTGTAAATTTTTGTATAAAAAATTAAATATAATTTCAATTATACAATTCTTTTTTAATAGAAAAAACTAAAGAGTTTATATATTGAATAATCTATTTCCTAATTCGTAAATATAATTTAAAGAATGACAATACAATAAATCCTTTGATATTATTACTCTACGTTAATAGATAATGTGTTTTAGATAATTATTGTAGAAATACATTTGAATTTGGAAAATTAATTATAATTAAATTAATAATTCATTAAATTCTTGGCAGTTAAAGTTGGCCAATTTAAACGATCTAGGGCTAATTCGATAGAGAATTTAAAATTAGCTGGACTTTACTATTGGCGGTATTATTATATCTCATCGAGGGAGCGAGATAACTACACTTTAATTAAACTTATCTAAATTCATTAAATTATGCACTCACATTAAAGTGTAGTTATCTCGCTCCCTCGATGAGATATAATAATACCGCCAATAGTAAAGTCCAGCTAATTTTAAATTCTCTATCGAATTAGCCCTAGATCGTTTAAATTGGCCAACTTTAACTGCCAAGAATTTAATGAATTATTAATTTAATTATAATTAATTTCCCAAATTCAAATGTATTTCTACAATACTCTTTTATATATGTTAGTACTTTTGAAACTTAGATATAGTTTAAAATTATATCATGAATTAATCATAAATTAATCACTTAATATATTAATCATTTAAAAGCTCTTGGTATTGTTTGTGTCAAATATCATTCGTTAAGCCTATTTAATATTCATATTTAAATATCAATTTAGTAAAACTTTTAAATAATCAATCATATCTTAGTAAAGAACTAGCATATTATATTTCATTTAACTATTAATAATAAATTTTTTGGATAGTCTATCAAATAACTCAATTTTAAGTTTTCTATAAAACCCCGTTAGTTAATTAAGAATGATGATTGGGGATTAAGAATAATAAAATTGAAATTAATTATTATAGGTGTAAATCATTAAAGTTTTGGCTAATTATTAAAACCACAGTCTCGAATAATTGTCCCTATAAAATAAATTAATCAGGGGGCGTGAATTTGTTTTTAGCCTAATTATATTTAATATCAGCCAATAATTATTTAATTTTAATTTTTTTTATTCTTAATCCCCAATCTTCATTTTTAATTGAATAACGGGGTTTTATAACTAAATAGTATACTAAAAGAAATAATGACTATTTAAATATAGTTATATGATAATAAGCTTTTAATGAAAACAAATATAAAACGTGATCTTCTTTGTTAAATTATTTAATTTATAGTATAATAAATATAGATATAGTTAGAAAAGAAGAATTATAAAATATCATTAAAATTAAATAATAATTTTAAGCACTTTATTATAATACTTTTACACAATTAAACCGTTCTTAAATTTAAATTAAAAAATATAAATTATAATAATAAAGTTTTTATTGAGAGTAATTTTTTTTATTTTATTAGTATTCAAGTTAAAGAATTCAAACTTATACAAAATTTAGGAATAATTCTTTTAATAGAGTCAATAAGTTCAGTAAATTTGTTTATGTTTTTAAAAATAAGATTAAATTAAATGCTTAATAATAACCTTAGTTTCTAAAGAAAACTTGATACTTTTCTAATTAAATTACCCATTTTTTATTATTAGTAAATAATAAAATTGGACCAAACTTATGATTACAAATTTGCATATTAAAAAACCAGAAATGATTTATGACTTTTAATGATAAACAATTTAGAATACTATGTAAAAGATTTCTAAGCCAATAAATTACTACAAATTATAAAGAACTCATCAAAAATACTGCTATTCTTAGTGAATGACATTCTGGATTTCTTTTAATTAAAAAATGGAAAATTTCAAATTCAATAAGAACAAATTAATATCCATACATTAGTACCTGATCTATTAGACATATTTTATCTATTTTTATTATTAAATTCAAATTATGTGTAAATATATTCTCTGTTGTAGCTGAAGAAAAAAACATAGGTTTAAAGTACGATATATAAACTGCAATTAGCGATGAACTTTATTCGGATGAATAGAGAATATAATAAGTCCTCATAAATTTAATAACTAACTCTCTCAAGTTTACGATTAAAGGAGAGATTGGCATTCATATTTCCTATGATGATTAGTTGCAATTTTGTATTTATTATAATATTAAAAAATTCAATTTATTTTAAATAAGCAACTTCTAAATTTCAAAGTAAATGATACTGGAGTAGGTGTGCCAAAGGAGGATGAAAAGATACAAAAACTAAATATCGTAATAAAATTAAATAACATAAATTTATCATACTAATTTGAACACTAAAGGGATAGGTTTAGGACTCAATATATGCAAGAATAATGTGATTATAAATGCTATTTAATTCAGGCTTTTAGAGAAAATAACATAGCCAAAAAATTAAGATTTTTATATAGTAATAAGAATTATTAATAAATAAGGTTGATACTAAAAGAAACGTGACGTGATGACACAAGTTCCACTAAACTAAAAGTCCCTCAACCTAAGCACTTTCCACCAAACTCAAAGGGAAGGAGCTGAATACTCTCTCAATGACTTAGCTCACCACGGCTAAGCAAACAATGGACAAGAATCAGACTGTTGGGAAACCGACAGTGAAATGTCAGACGACCAAATCTCTATACAAAGCTCGGACTACGAGTCTATGGACGATTCAGACATGGACATGGATGATCTTTTCTTTTCAAAACTTAACATAGAACGCCTATAACATCATCATCAAACCTTCAACTGGTATAGTAACCAAACTAAACCAACAAACAGAAAACCCAGTGAACAAAAGTACTTTGATCTCCCCACTCTAAAATGGGACGGACACAAATGGTATGTCCCCCAACAACCATAAAATTCAAAAAACCATATTATATATGTGAAGGAAATGGTACGTTCTATCAACTATTCAATACTCTCTAAAGGCAACGTCACAGTAAACCCAAACCACTTAAAACTAAAGTGAACAAAGAGAGAAAAACTGAAGGTAAAATGTGAAACAACAATACTTCTTAAATCATCACCCGGAAACCCCTTAACCAAAACCCCAGTTAATGGGACTTTAGATTCAAACCTCAGATTTCATCATAACTCTAAAATAACAACAAACCTACCTTCTTCAACTCCAACAAAAGATCCACATTGGATTCTAAAAGAGACGCCATTTTTACTACTATATAGTTACAAAGAATTGACGAGCCTTAACATACTCAATAGGTGACAAAGATATACACCGAATCACCCAAAAATTCGGAAAATAATATACGAAAAATCACCCAAAAATATTTCCAAGGCAATTTAAGAATCACCCAAATAAACTAAAGATCAATCATTATTAAATAGGAACTAATAGTAGGTACTAAATAGGAAAGGTAATAGTATATAGGACTAAACCATATCAGAATCTGGTCAGATTCTGATCGAAATATTATAAAAAAATAAAAAACAAACATCCTAATGTACAACAAGGGTACAAAAAATTAATTTAGATATATTCATAAGCACAAAGATATGTTTACTAAACTCTTACTAATTATAAGATTTCTGCCCGACAGAAATTAGATTTAAATTACTCTAGAGGTTAATTGAATCCAAGAAACAAAATAAAGACCATAATTTCGAACCTTGAGAAATTTAGCTAATTAATTAACTCAGCCCTTTATTGCAGGGCGAACTACAATTAAGAAGTATATAAGAGAGAGTAATCTCACCAACTCACTTTTTATGAGTGAATTTGAAAGATATTTCATTGGAGATCAATTAGAATACACCTATTCCAAAGTTCAACAGACAAAGAAAGAGACAGAGAAAATTTCACAGAAAGAAGAAATGGTGCAAAAGATTGAGAGAGAAGAATTAATAAGTTTAGTTAATTAAGTTAGTGTCCATATTGACTATTCACATCTTAAAAATAACTAAAAGGGCTTGTCCCTTATATGCTTAACACGCAATATAAGATCGGGGGTCCCCATAGACCTCAATGTGATCATATTATTATTATTATTATTATTATTATTATTATTATTATTATTATTATTATTATTATTATTATTATTATTATTATTATTATTATTATTATTATTATTATTTAAAATCAAGTTAGACGTAGCTTACCTAATATTAACAAGCCGCTATTTAATAAGATGATTCAATTGCAATTGATAATTAAGAACTTGCAAAAATATATCATTATATTCTTGATTAGAATTATCATTTTTTATTTTATGAGTGAATTTTGGAATTAATTGGTTTTTGATTGGATAACTATTTAAATTTTTGGTAAAGGAGGATGAAGAGAAGCTATTTAAATTGTTTGGAAAATTGGAGACCTCAAAAAATCTGAACACTTAAATTAAATGTAATTTTAAAGTTTTGCAAGAAGATTGTTGAGGCTTGTGGAGGAACTATATTTTTAGATACAACCTATAAATAAGGGGCTTCTTTCTGCTTTAGTATTCAGGATTAAAATTTATATATTTTTTCCTCTATAATTAAGAACTATTTTAATCACTCTATATGTCCGTAAATGAAAGTTTTATGGGATAGTCTCCCTAGACTCAATAAAAATTAATTTTAACAATTAAACTTTATAAAGTAGTATAATAATATTTAATTGTAAAAATTACAAGATTTTTGAATTATAAATTCCAAATGTTACATTAGATTTCTTTCTATACACTATCCTATACTCAAATGTTCATCACATATTTTTGCAACAAAAAATTCTGAGAAATATAAATTTCTCATATTTATTAGTATCCCAAGTATTCAATTTTCATCATTTTTATTAATTGTGATATGTTAAAATGTATATATATATATATTATCCTTCCTTAATTACCATTCTCTTAGTAAGATAGTTCGTAAATATTAGATTTATAAGTTTGTATATATGCTCAGTAAATTGTATTTTATGAGCTAAGAAAATTAAAGAATCTGACCCCAAAAGCTTAATAGATAAGGCAGACTTTGATTACTATATTTCAAATCAAGGATAAACTTTAAGAAAATTAATGGATCATGATTTATCGCCAGTATCATTGGAGTTGAGTCCTATAAATAATCAGCAATAAAGTCAATAATTATTAACTCCGAGAATTTCTTTATAAAATGACTAGGCCGCTTGCTTTTGTGATTTTTTAATTGTCATATTTTATTGAAATTTGCGATACAAAAATAAATTAAAAAAACTAAATTAAACCTATTGATTCTAATTAGCAATCTCAAATATTAATAGTAGATGACAACATATTTAATATAATAACTTTGTAAGCAATAATTGAGATGCAATTCAACTTGAAAGTTGATAAGGCAACTAATGGACAAGAAGGAATTGATAAAGTCGTGCAGAGATATGAACAAGAGAAACAAGTTAATTAAACAAGAAGAAAATACGGTATAAACCAACAAAAAAGTGATAATTTCAATGATTTTCAAAATATTGCTTGCATATAATGATATTCAATTATGTTATTGCTAAGATATTATCAAGTTTAAAATTTAATTTAATTTCGAAAAATTATAGAAAAACTTATTAACCACTATTTCAATTTCTTCCCCTTAATTAAGCAAATTTTTTAAATAAAACATTTAAGGTTTACAACTATTCCTTGTCTCAATGATCATTAGAAACTATTAAAAAGCTTTTTTTTTAATTAACAATTACTTAGTGTTATCTTTATGTTATTATTCGGATCTTAATCAATATATGTGAGTTAATGGATTTTAAATAAATAAAATTTGTTCATAGATGATGACAAAATTTATACAAAATTACGGGGGGGGGGGAAGTTTCCTGTCAAGTAATTTTTTTTTATATAAAATTTTTTTAGTTAATCATAAAATATTTATATCAATAATTTTTAACTCATTAAATGGCTTAAGGATAATTTAAACATTTTAAAAATTATTTAGATAAATTGCAATTATTTTCTATTATCATAACTAGAGATATAGAACCATATTTTTATTATAATTCTTACTAAAATTTTGGAAAAACTTATGTAAAATAAAAAGATATATTAATGAAAATATTGTTCAACATAAAGTAGATCTTTTAATACTTAATGATTGATAAGTTATATTGTTGAATTAAAAATATGTTAAAATCAAAGAAGGTGTTTATAGTTGTCAAAAATAAAAAATCCATAAAGAAAAAAAAATATAAAAAAATAAGAATTTTTTTGACATGAAACTTCCCTAAAATTTTTTTTTATCATAAACCTTGACAGGAAACTTCCCCCCCCCCCAAAATTACATATTATATATATGGGGTGGGGGAACTTATTAAGGGGGCAGAAAACTTCCCTCCCCAAATTTTTAATATTAAAATTAATTTTATACAGTCTTACAATTAAATTTATTAATTTAACCATGAATAATTTAAATAGCTTAGGCTTTCAATAATTTAATAGACCATTAATTTTCAAAACATTAATGAAAATATTTGCAATTTAAATATATTATAAGTTTATTGAATAAATGTCAAAATTAAGATTTTTTATAATCTTATATTAAATAATGTTTTATAATATTTTTGACAAGATCAATTTTATCTCAAATTTATTATTTTATATTTATGAATTTATATAATAACTACAAAATAATATTTATGGACTGCAACATGCCTATTATTTAAAATATTTATATTATGGATGGTTTTGAAGCAACAAAAGCTATCAGAAAATTATAATTTATTGATCAACAAAAAACATAAATAGTTGCGCTAACTGCAAACACAAACATTTTATTTAATAATATTGATTAACATTACTTTCATATTACATTAATGCCAAATTTTGTTGATCTAAATTTAAACCTTCTTTACCTTAGAAATTAATTAAATTTACGAAATACTTTAAAACTTTTCAAAAATGTTTTAATATAGTTTATGTAAATGGTTAGCATTTAATTAAAGAAATTTGAAGAATATTAAGAATTCTTTAAGTTTAATTTAAGTAAATAGTATATTGACTTACTTTATAAAATGCTCTATAGGATTGAAGATTATTATTACGACTCTATTCACTTTAATTTTATATTTATAGCATGCATTTTTAAAAGAATATTATGTCAATTCAATAAATAATAGTAAATGCTCTGAATTTGAAGATGTTTAATTATAAGCTAATTTTACTTAATAGCTAAAACAAATTTAATAGAATAAATAATCCTTTGCAATAAAAGATTCTTAATTTTGGTAACTCAGTCATACATGCATCTATCTCTTTCATAATATTTTTCTAACTTACTATATACCAAATTTATCTACAATATATATTAAAATTATGAAATGGTCAATCAGTCTATCGAATATGGACAAATGATTTGATCATCAAATTAAGTTTATTGAAGCTTGCTATGGAAGAAGATAACTTTAATTGGCTTGATATAGAGTTCTTAGTAGGATAAATCAAATTATATTGAATTTATGAATTTATGACAAGATCATGAGGTTAAGATTTTTATTTATTATTAGTGAAATGTATTAAGATAATAAGCTAGAGTTATAAGCTATATATTCCAAATAACTAACATTGAATAATTAAATTCTTACAATAACTTAGAAATAACCAAGCTAAATAAGAGATAATCTGTTAAATGTAGGTTATTAGTACCTAAATTATTCAAACAAAAATTCTAACATAAGCTTTTTTTTAAATAGTTTTTAAGAACAATTTATATATAATTTTGATTTATATCTAAGGACAATTATAAGAACATGACAAAAATAATGCTGACCTATAATTTCATCCAGGATTTCGAAATAAATACAGCTTAAATAATTATCAAGCAAGTTATTTATCAATAAAAATATAAATTAATTATCAAAGATAGAATAACGTTGTGAATATTAAAAATGTGTTGTATTTATTGCTAGAAAATTAATTAAAAATTTAATTATCATCATTAGAATTTTACTCCTCTCTCTCTCTTTATTTTGTTAGAGTATCACTAAGTGAATAAATAATCAAGGAATTTATAATTTTAAAGAAAAGTTAAAATGAAGATTATATTATTAGATTCTAGTTTAATAAAGGCCACCTTTTAAGAAAGTGTTTAACTCTAGATTTAAACAAAAAGGATAAATATTTAAGATTGATAATTTTTTAAAAAAAAGCAGTGAGTTGTCTATCATTTTTTCCCACAAATTTATCTTAAAATTAAAACAAAAATACTTTCATTTAAATATTTACCAAAAAAAAATGACTAAATTAAACTCATCTTATAATATAGGCAACTGAATAGAAGTTCATACAAAATAAAAGTAAATATTTTGCTTAAAATTATGAATCATTTATCTCCTTAAATTTACGAATAAAATATTTGTTCATTCTTTAAGCAAATAGATTAAGAACTAGGCGAAACAAGATCCTTAGCTTTTATTTGATTTTTTATAGGTTCATAAAGATAAATTATTGATTTAAAAAAAGTTAAATATTGAAGGAATACATTCAAAATTGGAAAATTTAAATATATTTGAATTTATAATTAATTGAATTTGTGGCAGTTAAAGTTGTCCAATTTAAATGATCTTGGGCTCATTCGACAGAGAATTCAGATTTAGCTGGACTTTATTGTTGGCGGTACTATTTTATCGCATCGAAGGAGCGAGATAACTCAAGTTTAATGTGAGGGTATAATTTATTAAATTTAGAGGCATTTATTTAAATTGAAGTTATCTCGCTCCTTCGATGCGATAAAATATTACCGCCAATAATAAAGTCCAGCTAAATTTGAATTCTCTGTCGAATTAGCCCAAGATCGTTTAAATTGGACAACTTTAACTGCCACAAATTCAATTAATTATAAATTCAAATATATTTAATTTTCCAATGTTGAATGTATTCCTACAATACTATATCTTATCTTTAAAATGTTTTATAACTGTAAAATATTATTTACTAATACTAAAAGTCAACATAACTTAACTTAAAAATAAATTTAATAATACAATAATAAGTTTATTATGAAAATATTTGGATAAATTTTCTTGCACCATAAGAAAAGGTTTTGACTTTTATAGGCAATAGATGATGCTTAATTGTTCCTTAACTTATGAAATATTTAATGATTGGTTATAAATACTTATTAACATAAATTATAATAATATAGTTTAAAAATTTAAAATTAAGTCTAATCCCTAAATAAACCATGAAAAATTTCATATTCGATGTTTGTTAGAGTTTACCAAAGCATTTCATAAATAATAATAATTTATAAAAATAATAAACAGATTTGAGATTTTTATATTCATTAATAAATTATAAAATTATTATTAAACAAACGATTCAATTAAGATTTAGTGCTTGGAGGCAGGTATGGATGACTTTTTAACCAAGCCTGTTAGTGCTGCAACAATTAAAGATATATTGTATAAGCATAAACTACTAACATGACATTTAAGACGCTTTATTTTATTTTTCATCATATTATAATTGATAGATTTTTTAAATCATTAATAAACGTTATTCCTCATTTTTAATTGTTAATTTATGATAATTGAGAATATTATCTTTACAATTAAATATTAAACCTTAATATTAAATAATATTCGCAATTTAAACAATTTTATAGGATAAATTAATTTTAATTTTTATAATTTGGTAAGTTGAATTAGATATCTAATAAAAATTATATTTTTACGATTAAAATTTATAATTTCATTGAGTTTTTTAGATTTTTTTATTCTAAAGGACTTGATGAATTTTGTTTTATTAAAAAGATTTTATAAACCAAATAAAAAGAGCAATCGGCAAAACTCATAAAGTGATAAATTTATAATCAGAAAAATTAATCAAATATATTTATTTAATTGTTTTTAAAATGTTTAATATAAAAATAAAATCTATGCTTTCCTAAATTTAATAATTTAATTCAATTTCTTAAACTATTTATCATAATAATTAACAAGTTAGCACTTAAGAAAAATGCTTTATTAAAAAACTCAAGAAATAAATTTCAATTTAATTTATCTTTAATCATTTAGAAACAAGGGGCATAAATATTTGGCTTAACAATTTTAGAAACAAAAATATTTATAGGATTTTTTTTAAAAATTATTTACTTACCTACATTTATTTATAAGCCATGACAAAATAAGTTTAAACCTAAAATTTAAAAATACTCAATTTATATATAAATTATATTAAAATAGTTATACTGGAGGAGTAAAATTCCTGCCCAGTCTTATGATAAAATAAAATTGAGAGAAGTTTCTTGCCAGGTAAATTTGAAAATTTTGTCTTGAATTTTCTTTTCGTTTGTTATTCTTTTTACAACAAGTAGCATATATAAATGATTTGACTTACCCCATTATTTAAGGTATATTAGTTTTTGTCAACAAATATTTTTAATATTTATCTCATTAAAAATTTATTTTCTCATTAATTGTATTAAGATTTATGGTAAAATAACTATTTTATAAGATTTATATTTTTTATAAAACATCATAGAATAAAATATTTAACAACTACTTTCCCCTAATAATTATAATATTGTAATTGATGTATTATATCTCCCTTATATAATCTCATCTTTTAAAACATAAAATAAAGTATAACTTTATGAAAAATATATGAATAATTCATAAAATTTTACTTTCCCAAAAAATCCACTCTCCTATCTATTTATAATGATTTATGATTTTTTTAGTGAGACTTTGGCATTTATTTTTAACTAAATGAGATTAATACTTAATTTGAATCCATTTATGAGGGGGATATATATTAAAGTAATAGGATCAATAATTAAATCACTCTCCCCTTATACTTCATTTATAATGCATGCAATATTTTATATGCAATAATTTTTAATACTCAGAATTTTGTATAATAAACTAAGTACTTATTATAAAATAATGTTATATGAAAAATTTTAATTTTTTTAAAAAAAATTTATTCAAGAAGTTTATCAATTTATGATACAATAATATATTTTAAATAATTTCAATTTTGATTTAAAAAGTTGAATCTTAAAACTAATTTATTTAAAACATCAAATGTTAAATTAAAAGAAAGGCCAGCTAAGTTAAATGTTTGATTTAAGGTTTGATATATTTTAGAAAAATATAAAGAAACAAATTAAATTTAATAATTATTTTTCTTCTAATTTTTCATTTGATATTATTAAAGTAAAAATTAAGTTGAAAAAATAGAAAAAATTATAAAAAAAACTCAGTTAATTACAATTTTTAAAATTTTCTTCACTGTTATTTAATAAGCTTAATAATTTTATCTAAGAACTGAAATTATAATATGAATATCTACTATAAATTGTAAATCTACTATTGAAAAACAGATAAATAATAATTTTTAATTACATTTCCTAAATATGTTATTCAAACTTCTTTTTTTTATTTAAATTTTTATTTTTTCTTTTAAAAATATTATTCAATCTTTTAATTACTAAATTTTTTTTAAGTTTCTTTGTATATTCTTTTAAAATTTAAATAAAAGACTCTATCTATGATAAATAAAAAATATTATTTTCATGAATAAAAGTAAAAATTAAAGACTGACTAAAAGACATGTTTGTTAATCAATAAAGTAGTTTCTTTCATTCAAAACCCCAAAACCCTTTCAGTAGTTTAATTGAGTTTTTGATTGATAAAAGTAGACCATAAATGCATACTTTATTAGGGTTTTAGTAGGGTATATGTAGGGAATTAGGGTTTAAATGTTATCTTAATTAGTGGGTATTTTAGGTGTTGCATTTTAAATATTCACTCAAACAGTACCTAGGTATCATGAGGCAACTTTCTAAACTTAATTTCTCCTTACCAACTAAATATCTAGTCGATTGTATGTTCTGCTCTTTTGTTGGGCTTCAGGATAATTTGCTCAGCCATATCTTTCATTTTACCTTTTATCTTATTTTGCTCTAGATAATGTTGGATTCATTGCTTTGAATCTTTTTCTCTTCTACAACTGTAGTAGTCATTTCTGTGCTTATTGCACTCTATTATAATTTTTGTTAGAGCCCAGATATCCCACCTAATATCTCAATTCCTCAAGTCTTCTCTCTCTGGAAAATATCCAGGAGTGCCACGAACGTTGGCCAGTCCTGAAGCCTCAACTTTCTACGATTTATTGAAGTCTATTGTTACCACTTTGAGTGGTGAAAAAGTCAAGCGTAATGTTTTTAGGCTTTAAATTTCTGTGTAAGTATACTAAAATATGCAGCTCCTCAATACCTTTGCAGACATCTGTTAGAATAAGAGGTAGCTACTTTGGACACCTTTAGTCTTGAATATAGTCTCTAAATGTCATTTAGTTTAAAGGCAGGAGAAAAGCTAAATGATTTAAGCAAGGAGAATTGCTTCAAGTTTAATTATAAATCTGCTCTGTCTATCCCTTGCTTTAGTAAGAGCTTGATACTCATTGACAAACTTCATTTGATACTTGTCATTACATTTAAAGAAATTGAATGGATAAACTTTGTAAGCAAACTGGTTATCAGCTTTGACCTTTTTCTCAAATATATTCTCAATAATAATATAACTTTCTTTGCACTCAGTTAGGCCAATAATATTCAATATTGGAAGCTTGAGTGAATGCATCTTAGGAGTAATTTTTACTATCTCAGAGGCAGAGAGGTTTTTCACTGCTTTAATGAGTTTATTCTCTTTCTTAATTCTTTGCTCCAAAGATTCAAAAGGGTCTCTAGGCTTTCTTTTTCTGAAGAAATGCTTCACCAGTCTCAAGATCTATTACCTCAAACTTTCTTACCGTGATGTGTTTCAAGGTGAACTTTTAGATCCCTTGAATGGTTGTATTACTTATTACAGTAAGAGCAGAAATATTTGCCATCTATCTTATCATGCTTAAGATAGAGCTTGGGTTTGTTAGAATGCTGCTCTAAAATATGACGTTTGAGATCAGATTTATAAGTAAAGCTATTCTAACACTCTTCAAAAAAATTTTCTATCTTTATTTCTTTATTTTCTTCCTCCTCTTCAACAATTTTTATTTGAACCTCGCTTTATATTTCTTAGCTCTGCTTTTATATTTAGCAATTTAATTGTTATTCAAAATCTGAGACCTACACAAGTCTTAATTTCCTTTTGATTCATGAAAGAAAGTTTTTGCTGGCCAAAGCCAAGCAATACCGCTTTTTAAGTAAGTTACCGCTTATTATATAAATTCTATTAATAATTACATTAGCTGAATAAATTCTAATTTTATACAAGAGTTATAGCATATCTTTAAAGATTTAGAGAGGTTTGATAAGAACAGAGTTAGAGACATTAGTTTCAATTTTCTTAAATTTTGAGATAATTTAAATAATAATTCATCAATTTTATTTACATTAAAATGCACCTTAATGTGTTTTGTTAAGTTAGTTGGTCCCCTAAGTTTATTCTTGCAAAATTAGTAGGGGAAGTTCATAAATTTAATTGTTTTTAATGTGCCACCTAATTCTGTTTTGAACTTTAATTTAACCTCCTAATTAAGTTTTATATAAATTAGGAGCACCACCTAATTAAATTAATTATTATTAAGCAATTTAATGGAGAAAGTTTGATAAAAATGCAAGTCAAACTCTGAATCTAGGAGCAAGTTCCTCCATCTATCTTTATATATGCGATTCAGGTTGATCTCCATTTGGATCTCTCTATTTATAAGTAAAATTTTAGTAAGTTTAGAATGGATATCCATAATTTTAATTTTCATAAACATTTAAAGAAAGTGGAAGCAAGATGGAGTCTATGAATGATGCAATGAAGAGGATATAATCTAAAGATTTAATAGGTAAATTCAGAAGTAAAGAGGACCTCTACAGATACTAGGTATATCAAGGTAAGTTTCCATGTATAACAATACGATTGTTATAGTTGGACTCTTCTTGCAACTTAGGAGGGGACAAAGATCTCATTCTTATAAGCCTTACTAAGTGAAGAGAAAAAAGCTTTTAAGTCTAATGAAATAAGAATGATAGAGATACCTAACTAACCTGAATTCTCTGTGACAAATCTCTATGATGATGCTATGAGTGATCAAGATGTTGCTCTCTACCTACCATCAAAGCAAAAACTCTCTAATAAGTTGCCAGAGTGGAACTTCTTCTTAGATGTCCTTGGAAATCTGAAACCTGAGTACTCAAATGAAGTAATTAAAGAAGCTCACAAGAAACGCTATAACATTTCTTCTGAAAAAAAGAGAAGCAGGGAATTGAAATATGATACAATTGGCTCTAGGAACTGCAGAAGCATCCATTCATATCTAGTAAGCTTTGTCTTCTAACTTTATATAAAAACCTGGCACTGCTATATATTTGATGAAAGAGCACAGCAAATTAAACAGAGAGAGAAAGTCTCAAGTAAGGCATGAATTAAGTAAGAGACTCTACAAAGATTTATAAATGCCAGAAGAGATGAACAAAGATGCAGGAGCTGGCACTAAGAGAAGAAACATAGGCCCAAGCAAGCCTTAAGATGAATAAATGAAAGAGAAGCCAAATCCCTTTACAGGCAAGTTTAATATGAGAACTTATTCATTCGTTTAAATCTAAAACTTATTTACAAACACAAAATCTCCCTTTTCTAGCACATACTTTAGCTTTATCATCGCTAACTCTTTTAGCAGCACTCTTAATAAAATCAACTACATCTATCTTCAAGTCGTGCATCAAGTGATAGTGTAGAAGTTTCTTGTAGTGGCCTTTCAATAACCCCCAATATAATTCAATTCCATTGAGCTAAGGGCTGTAAGGAACATTAAATCAGGTGTTATGTTTAGCCTTTCATATTCCTTCTTTGAGTCTTTAGTTTTATGGACAGATAAGTTATCTTAAGTGAAGATAACAAATTTTGAATGAATATGAGAAATTAATCAATATTTATAGTGTAGATTAGGTCTTTAGCTGCTTTTATTGTCTTAATTCCTCTCCATTGACTGTATTTCCAACATCACACTTTTCTTTGCTTGTACTGATCAGAATCATGAAGATTATTCCCATCTGATACTTAGCCCTCCTACTGTCGAACCACAAAGTAGTCTTGCTGGAGATCCTAGTTCACAGAGAGACTCCATTATGTTTAGTGGAAATTTTATAAATTAAATCAGGCCTATTAAAACTTTTTAAGTTTTTATGTTTGAGAAATTTTAATCATGCTGATAGATTTAATCTATTAAGAATATTATTAGAAATGTTTTTATTAGTTTTAAGCTTAATATATTAAATCAAACTAGGCCTGATTTAATTTATTAAATTTCCACTGAACATAATAGAGTCTCTCTGTGAACTAGGATCTCCAGCAAGACCACTTTGTGGTTCGCTATAGCGCCGGCTTCAGCATCAGCACCTAAGAAGCAGTTCTCGTTGACAGTAGGAAGGCTAAGTATCAGATGGGAATAATCTTCATGATTCTGATCAGTTCAAGCAAAGAAAAGAGTGATGATGGAAATACAGTCAATGGAGAGGAATTAAGTCAATAAAAGCAGCTAAAGACCTAATCTACACTATAAATATTGATTAATTTTTCATATTCATTCAAAATTTGTTATCTTCACTTTATTAATAGAATAATCTCTTAGTCGACGTACTTATCTCTGAGTTTTACAAGAACTTTATGTATTATTCAGTCTTTATTGAGTGAGGTTAGATAACATAAGTCTCTAGGCCATTATCTTCGCTTATTCCATTAAGTATTGCATGAATTTAAACTTGAACCTTTTAATCATATACTTCTATTTTGCTGTACCTCTTATACCAGACCTTGATATGAAGGTATTAAACGTGAATACTACCTAATCAACGTGTATGAACTTTTTATTATGCTTTTAAGCCCTTTAAGCTCTCGCATTTAATTGAATATATAATTAAAATTATACTTATAAAATGGAAATAAAGTCAATCACTCTCTTAATGCGATTGACTATTTCATTCTTTTTATAAATATTATATATAGATTAAGCAGAGATATAAAGCTTAGGGAATTGGCGATGAAACATAACAGCTCTCTAGACGAGAGAGAAATGAGCCCAGTATTTAAGAGTCTTATTAATAAGATAAGCGATGTGATGCTGCTTAAATTTTAAAAGTCTCTTAGGCTTAGAATTTAGATGCTACCTCATTAAATTCAATGCTAATAGACGGTGAGACCTGACAGTAACTGGAGATTTATAGAGCAGCCTTGTTATTGATGCATAATTAAGAATAGGTCTGATTCATTACATCCATAACTCAACTTAAACAATAAATCTATATACTCACTGTCATTAACTTACCCAAACCTATCGTATACTTACTTAAATTACTAATATTTAACTATAAACCCCTACTTAATCCCTATTAAAACCCTAATAAAGTATGCCTTAATAGGTTTTGATTGATGAGCATATTTTGATGCTTTAATCTTGTCTTATAATTATATCAACTACCATAATATTGCTTATTATCGATTAATTAGTCTATTTTGAGATGAACAAATACAAATGTAATATAATTTCAATATAATAGGATTATTTTTTTAAATAAATAAAAATTAATGATATAATTGCTCTAAATGTTGAAAATTCAAAAATAACACTCAATAATTAATAAATATCGAATTTATTTAAATTATGATCATTTCTCTATTAACAATAAAATCTTAAATTATTTTTATATATTTCTTTCCCCTTCCAAGCCCTAATTGAAATAATAAGAGCTTTGTATTTAAAAACCATATCAAGTTAAATATCAAGAAATTTTGTAAGAAAATTAATATTTTGAGCTACTAAAATTTTTTGAATTATAATGGTTAAAAATCATAAAAAATGCTACTCCAAAATATATTTAAAATAGTAAAATTAATAAATCGTTTAATTGTTTTAGGTTTAATTAGAGTAAATTTTAAATTAATAAGAAATAGCCTAGTTAAGTAAATCAATTATTTAATCAAAATTCTAATTTGTAAGGAAATGATAAACATTTTAAGAAAAAATAAATTAAGAAATAAATAATTAAATAAATTTAATTTATATTGTGTATATGACTCTAATTTACAATTTATACGAAAATATAGCTATATAGTAATTAGTATAAAATTTAATGCCTAAAATGTATTTAATTATTATCATTATAATCAAAAAAACGAATAAAAACAAAACGCACCTAAGACATATAAGCTAATGGCAGGAAGTTTCCTGCTTCATGCATAAAAATATATTATTTTTATTAATTTCTCAAAATATTTATCATCAATAATGTAATAATGATTCATATTATAACATGAAGTATTTTATTATCATGTAAAAAGTTTCAAGTATTTTTCAAAGTGACATATATTATTTATTAAAATAATTAGCTCAACACATTTTACAATATATAATGAGACAATGGATAAATATAAACCTTGATATTATATTACAAAATGTTTTTAATACAGGGTTAAGTTATAATATAACTTTAAATGTTGGGACCAGGAAACTTCAGTAGTTGGGACAGTAAACTTCCCCCAAGCTAATAATTAAATAAAATTAAAATATTTAAATCAGCTTTTCAAATTTATTTTTAGAGATTTTTATAAATTAATTGGTTTTAATTACATTTATTTAAATATATTAAGATTTAGTACATAATTATAGAAATCATCAAATTAATAAATAAAATTTTTTATCAATAATTTATTAACTTCTAATTGCTTGAAGTAAAGTATAATATAATATATTAAAATTTTGAACTCAAAAGATTATTAGAATAATATTTTTTACATATTCCTTGCTGTAATCTATAATAAAATTATTATTTTAGCAAACATTACTATAATTTATAAATAATTTAAGCCATTTCAAATGTACTCAAAGATAACTTTAAAAATAAATGATCCAACTGTAAATGAAATTAAAAATTATTTAAATTAACAATGAACTTTATATGAATTATTCTTTAAAAAATATTAAATAAAGTGCAATATGAAAATTAATTAAATGAATAATATATGCAGAAGCGAAAAAGGCATTTATTAATCTTAAGTTCAATTATGTTTGCTGTTAGATTTCTCTTTTATGTCGCAATTGCGGCAAGTATAGCTCTTTAAAAGTCCAGATTTCCTACCGCTTCTTGGATAATAGGAGTTTGCACAATCATAAATTAATTTGAATTTACTAATTGAATTGAATAATTAATTATTTAAGAAAGTAAATTAATGTTTATTATTATAAGTAGTAAATGAAAACCCCGAAAACCCTTGAAGTAGTTTGATTGAGTATTGATTGTTAAATGACTGCAATTATCGCAACGCATAATTTTTAATGGTATTGTAGGTATATATATATATAGGTTATAAAATAAATATTAGCAATTTGAGTGAGTAATACAAGCGATTTTTCTAAATATTTCACACAAACTTAAGCTTAAAATTAATAGGCAATTCTTTATAATTTTTATTTTTAAACTTGATTTTTTATTATATTTCTCTTAAAATCATTTTAATTTCTTTGATAATTCTAATTATAAATCCTGAACAATGTTCTTTAAATAATAGAGATTCAAAATTTTTACCATATATTCACTTAATGTGGATAAAAAAATAGTATATATATGATAAAAAGGGACTCTAAAATCAATATAGAGTTAAATATAATTATAGATAGATTTATGACTAATAACATTAGTAATATTAGATTTCTTAATTTATGACTTATAAGAATTATTGATACTTATTAACAATAGAATTTATATGTTTTTTTTCTATTGATATCAAAATACTAATTATGATATTAACATTTAGTAAATTAGCTTAAAAAAGTGAAGCATTATTATTAAATATAACGATGTCATTAAATAACGCTTTTTTAGTTAAAAACCAATATTTTCATATATTACGATGTTACTAAATAACTATTGAGTTTTGTTTATACACAACTCAATACAATTTATGGATATTATATATAATTTTTGTAATCGATTTAAATACTGATGATTTAATATCATAAACCGACCCTAACCTCGTATATACTCAATTATTTTATTAGTATTTAAGCTATAAACCCTGTTAAAACTTATTAATAGTATCTGTCAATTGACATTTTTTTATCAATCTAAATTTCAATCAACTACTGAAGGGATTTGAGGTTTTGAATGTCTTGGCATGCGATCATGAAATAATAATATATTATCTTCTTTATTAATGCGATATTGATTCTATTAACCTACAAATTTCCAAAAGTATTTATCATTATGCATGCGCCTTTGTTAACCATTAGCTTTAATATGACTTTACTATAAACATATCTTTAAAACACACCTATTGTAAAAATTAAGACATTTTTATAGTTAAAATAAGTATTCTAAGTATTTAAATGTTAATATTAATTCCTTAAAAAAAATTGAATTAAATAAATATTTATACAATTTAACATTTCTTATAGAAAGATTTATTATTTATTAAATTTTGATGCTATTCCTTAAATTTTTGAACTAATTTTCATTATTAAATTTTAAATAAAAGCAGTTTATTTTTTAACTTTATATTAATTTATCTAATTTATATAATTAAAATTCAAACGATTTAGGGCATGAAAATAAAAGTATAATCAAATTTTTATTTTTATAAATTTAATTATAGTAAATTACAATTAATTTCTTAAAAATAGTAAGCTATATATTCACAATCAAAACTATTATCCTGCACTCATATCTTAACATAATTGAATTAATGTAAGTCAAAATTTATCAATTGCAGCAAATAATTGTATTAATGATAAATTAGCTTCTAATTAATGAATATATAAAAAGAATCTTAAAAATAATTATTTTTATTATGATAAAATTCTATATCAGCATTAATACTCCTAATGTAACTCTGCTTTATTGCTTCTTTCTGATTTGTGGACTTTTATTGAATAGTTCTTGGATGGTTAAAGTCTAATTGAATTATCATAAGAGTAAGTTATAATAAAATATTCTCAATTGAATTACATATAAACAGCTCCTACAGTTAACTCTTTAATTTTATTATTAAGACTTCGCTTTTCAATTTAAAAAAAATACACAAAAAAATTTTATAATTTCTATCTTTTTTTCATATTTTATCCAAGTTTTTACACTCACTACATAATATATTTCTTGTTTTTTTAAAAAACTAAAAAATAAAATATCTCTTGAGGTATTTTATGAATTAGTTTTCTAGAAAAAGTTTTTTCTTATTGAATTTATCTTATTATTAATGCTTTTCTACGATTTCTATTTTAAATGGATTTTAAAGATAAAATAAATATTAGGTTGAGTTTGCATTATAATATATTTTATTTTTAAAGATAAGAATTTAAGTATTATAAGTTATACCTTTTATAATATCAAAATAATACAATACAACTTTCATTTTTTTAAAAATTTAATCTTTACATAAATTTACTCTTGGGGTTTTACTAAACATATAATTTCTAAAAGATAATATCAATTATATCTGTATCAATAAAAAATATTTTTTGAAGTTTCTTAGTTTACAACTGCATTTATGATAAACTTAACAACTACTCTGATCCTTTTAAGTGTTTAGTACCATTTTACTGATATATCCATGATTTCTTCATACATATTCAGTCAAAATAGTGATAAAATCGTGATTATACTCATCCATAAATTTTATATATGTGTTATCCATTTATTTTATTATTTTTGAGATTTATTGCAACAACAAAAATGGAAATGAATTTTGTTTTTAAAATGAATTAAGGATACTCTACTTATAATAAATTATAATAAAAGAGTCATGAATTTTTTTAAAAAAAATTCCCCTTATAATATTATTCAAATCTTTAAATTAATGAAATATATTATAATTAATGTTTAATTATTAATATTTTCATTTACCTTTACTATAAAAGTAATTAAATTTATTTATTATTAAATGTTTAATTTTTCGATATATTCAATAGTCTTAAGTAATAAAAAATATAAATATTACTACAAAAGCCCTTATAATAAAATCAATACTAAACATTTAATTAAAATTATTATACAAATGTTTTGATCAAACCTTTATTTATATTTGGATATATTTTAATTATCAAATATTCGTGATTTTAGATTATTTTGACTGATTAAATATAAACAAATTTAATATTTGTGACTGCTTTTCTTATTTATGCACTTTATCATTGTGAAAGTATTGTTAAAGCTGAAATAGTTAGAATAAATTAAAATAATTTATTTTTTTAGAGCTTTCTAACTAGAAAAAATGAATGAAGATCTCAAGAAATTGCTTATTAAGTATATTATATTAAATAATTATATATAGTCAATTCTTATACAAATTGTAAATTGTTTCTTCAAAGAGGGAAGTTTATAGCCCACCCCCTAAATGGTATTTGTAACCAAGGGGGATGTTTCATCTCCAAAAAGTTAGTTTCCTATCACCCTCCTAGCCCATTCATTAAAATATGTATTTTTATAAATTTCATAAAATTATAAAAATTACTAATGATTTAATTAATCTTATTGTAACATCCAAAATATTTTCTATTTTAATAAAGATTTAAATATTTATGAAAATTAAATAGTTATTAACTAAAACATTTAGTCTAATATTTTTTATAATATATAGTGAACTATTTATAAGTATAAACTTATAAAATATAGTTATGGTATGTGAATTTGTGTTTATATTTTGTTAGTTATATAATTATAGATAAAAAATAAATTTAAATGTTACTGGTAGGAAACTCTCTCCCCCATTTATTCAATTTATAAATAATTTCTTAGATCTCCTTATCGACTATTTAATATTATTGATTAATTTAAGTCTAATATGTTTATTTTCAGTTTTAAAGTATGCATTCTAATTAATATTTAAGTAAATATATTTTCAGATTTTCTAAATAAAATATTCACTCGTTTAATTAATTGTGGTTATCCAAAAAATAGTAATTTTTTATTCAATAATTTGAGTTATACTCGATTAATCAAGAATATATCCCTCACCATATTTTTGCTAGTAAACCTTCCCTTGCCTATTTTGCTTATTGATCCTGATACTTAGACAGTTGAGCTAGCTAACAATCAATGCCCCAAAACCCCTTAATTAGATGTTTTAGTGATTTATTTGTAGGGTATAGTTGAGGTCTTATTGGTTTAGGAGAGAAATTAGGTCAATTTCAAAATGAGAAATAGAAATTAAAGGAATTAAGGGAAAATTTTATAAAGAGAAATATTTAGAATGACTGATTAAGCTTAGGTATGTTACGAGTATTAATTTAATAAATCAAACCAGTAATGAATTATGCAGATAGAGCATAAAGCTCGTTCACAAGAGTGCATATACAATGAGGTGTTATTACTTTC
Organism: Oxytricha trifallax; assembly: GCA_000711775.1. NCBI lineage: Eukaryota > Ciliophora > Spirotrichea > Sporadotrichida > Oxytrichidae > Oxytricha > Oxytricha trifallax. The sequence goes on along the minus strand of ARYC01019112.1, from coordinate 4,020 downwards.
TAACTGTTTAGAATTTAAGTTCTGGTTCTAGAAATATCACTAAGGATCAAAGTTATTGCCTCTGCTATTCTAAAGCTTTAAAGTATTGGGCATGCTTTCCATTAGACTAGCGAGCTGTGATGATTCATCGCAAGTTTCCTGAAATAGTATCTCTCCTTAAACTATAGCCAATATTTATAGACGAAATCGTATAACTTTTAGACAGTAAACAGAGCGAAGAGAAGGATTGATTTACAGTGCCATTTTGCAGTAATTTAAACGTTATATGATTAAATGCAAAGGGCTATTAATAATAACATCAAGTACATTCATGCTGATGAAAGTTTACTTTCAACACTTATTTTAATAAGTCATGTTACAAGAAGTATGAAAAATAGAAGTTTGTGACTCAAAGTGAAGGATTTCACCCATGTATTTTAAGCTGGTATTAACAAAAATATTCTACAAATCAAATCATTAAAATATCTTATTAGGGTTTGGGGTTTGAATGAGCTGTTTAGATTAATGTCTACTGCTGAGACATAAAGCATTTAAGATATAAATTCAAGACTTTAAGAAAAAATATTTCAGCCATTTAATTATATCGAGGGCCTAAAATAAATTAAAATTAAATGTTAACAAGATAATTTCTTGTAAGTTTAGGTGATAAAGATAATTAGTTTAAGTAAAATAAATAAACCTGTCTCTAATAGATTTCTTTATTCAAATTATTGATTTTTAAAGATTACATTTAAAAATAACAAAATTTAATTAAGAAAATTAAAATAGAGACTTAACCTCTTTGAAACATTAAGGAAAAATAAGTGAAAACATTTATTTTTTATAAAAATTTAATCAGCTTAATAGAATACTTATTATAATAATTATATTATGAATTATAAGTACGTTACTTAGTCTAGTCACTATTCTTAATATAATCGAAAATTTTCTACTTAATTTCGTTGAATCTCTCTTCTGTTAAATTCTAATAAAAATCTCAAAACCCCTTAATTAAATGTTTTAGTGATTTGATTTGTAGGTTATAGTTGGGGTCTTATTGGGGTTTTTAGAGAAAACGCTGGTTTTATGTGATTTTAATGGATTTTTAATGAATTTTAGTTAATTTAATTCAAACAAATTTTATCTACTTGTCTTTGCTGTATCTCTTAAATCTTGCTCTCTAGTGGTTCAAGTATGTTATCTAAGGATTATCTAAGATAGGAGGGAGTTCTCACAATTATCATCTCTACACTAAATTTTTTCGCAGACACCTCCTTACTTTATATGTTTCTGAGCCAATCTTATTGATTATTTTTCATACTTGTACCAAAGTAAACCATACATTCCATGTTACTTTCTAGTATTATTGCTGCTACTGCCCAAAAGTCCCATTTAATAGAACTAGTGGTTCACTTCTTCTCTCTGATTCAAAACCCAAAAAACCTTTAATGTGGTTTATAAGTGCTTTGATTTGTAGGGAATTTGTTAGGGGTTAGGGTTATTAATTAAATGCGAGACAAAAATAGCAAGCTTTTGGGGTCTATTTATGATGAAGAGTATATAGATTTAGTGTTTTAACTGCGTTATGGATGTGATATACATAGGGAATAAGTCAAACCAGTACTTAATTATAAGTCAATTGCACTGCTCTTAAAGCGAAGTCCATCAACTGTTTGCTCCCACTGCCCTATAGAAGCATAACTAAAGCAATAATAGCTGAATTCTAAGACTTAGAGGAAGTCAAAGTTTTTATAGAAGCATATTGACTATCTTATTAATGAAAAAACTTTGAAATATTGGGCTCACTTCTCTCTCGACCAACGAGCTACTATGTTTCACCGCAAGTTCCCTGAGTTGAAGATCTCTGCATAGTCTGTTGCACACATTTATAAACGAAATGGTATCTCTTACAAAGGTGTAAATCGTATCAAGAGAGTATTTGATATCACTCTGCCATTTTACAACAACAACTTAAATTTTATTTATAATTAAATGCAGAGAGCATAATAGAATAATATTAAGTTTATTCATGCTGACGAGGCTGTGTTTACCTTCAACACTTTCATCTAGAAGTCTTGGTATAAGAGGCATAGTAATATAGAAGTGTATGGCTAGAAAGTCAAGGTATAAACAATGGCAATTCTTGGAGGAATTAGCTAGGATGTGGTTTAGAAACTTATGTTAATCATCCTCGCTCTATTAAGACAGAGCAGTCAAAACCCTAAAACCCCTTCAGTAGTTTGATTGAGTTTTTTATTGATAAAAGTAGACTCAATACCCCAAAACCCCTTAGTGAGGTTTATATGTGCTTTGATTTGTAAAGTATAGTTGGGGTCTTATTCAAAACCCCAAAACCCTTTCAGTAGTTTGATTGATAAAAGTAGACTATTAGTGCATACTTTATTAGGGTTTTAATAGGGTTTATGTAGGGGTTTAATGTTTATATATTAGTTTTTTAAGTGAGTATAACAAGTGAGTTTTTAAGTTATCTCACACAAACATAAGCTTAGTGTCATGTGGCAGTTCTCTGAATTTTATCTTTCTAAGATGATTTTTAATTGTTTCTATTGTCTGTTAATTCTCTTAGCTTGGCTTGATAATATTTGAGTATGCAAGTTCTCTGAGACCTCCATTTATTTTATTTTTATCTAGATAGTGTTTGATTCTCTGCTTAGAATCTCTCTCACCCCTGCAGCTAAAGTAATCGTTTATTGGCATGTCGCTCTTATTATTACTGCTAGAGCCCAGATATCCAATTAAGTGTCTCCATCTCTCCAATCCTCTCTCTCTCTGGGAAATATCCAGGAGTGCCGTATACATTTCCTTATGCAGAGGCTTGCAATCTTTGAGCTCTGTTGAAGTCTATCATATAAACTCTAAGAGGCTGAAAATTCAACATGATATTCTCTGGCTTTAAGTCTCTATGACCATAACCTAGCTTGTGAAGCTCTTCAATCCCCTCAACTATCTGCTATACTATTAAAATTTTAAAATGTTAAAAATAGCTAATTTATCTCTGACATCTATTGTCAGATAAGAATTCTCTGTAAGTCATTTCAAGTAAAGGGAGCCTGAAGGCTACATGATTTTTACCAAGTAAAATAGCATCAAGCTAGATGATATACCTGCACTCATTTAACTTTGCCTTTAAAGAGCATAATACTCATTTGCAAATTCCATTTGGAACTTGTCATCAGCAAGGAAGTAATTGAATGGATATATCTTGTAAGCAAATTAGTCATCAGTAATGACTTTCTTCTCTTTTTTTTTCTTCAAGATTGAGGTAGCTTTCTAGGCAAGAATCTAAGTCAATAATTTTTAATATAGGAATCTTCATTGCCTCTATTTTAACCATGATTTTATTGATCTCAGAGACTGGAAAGGTCTTGACTGCTTTCTTCATTTTAACTTACTTCTAGACTTCAACTCTAAGAGACTCCACTGGGTTTCTTGATCTTCTCTTTTAGAGGAATCTATTCCCTGTAGAATCATGAATAAAGACAAAACTTTAATTGTGCTTTTTCTTTAAGTGCACTTTGAGGTCTCTAGTATGAGAATATAGCTTCTCACAGAACTCACAAACATACTTCCCATCTTTCTTTTAATGCTTGAGATATAATCTTGGCATATCGTTGTGTATATCTCTCAAGTGTCTCTTATAAGTTGACTTGTAAGGGAAAACTTTATTGCATTTTCTGCATTAATAATCAACTTTGGCTGGTATTTATTAATGCTCTATAGCTGGTTGTTTAACCTCCTCCTCAATTTGCAAAGCTTCTTTGATGACCTCCTACTTAACTCATATTTAAATCTCAAAGCTAGACTGGTCAAAGTTGTCATAAGTAGGCTCCCACTGAGTACAAGCGTCTCTGGCCTCTACTTTTCTTGGTTGCTGGAATGATAACTTTTATTGACTCAATCCAAGTAATGCCGCTCTTCTTAACAGGTTAGCGCTCATTTTAGTTTGCTGATAGATTTTATTATAATAATGATAAAATCTACCTTGATTAACTATAGTAGTCGAGTATAAGACACTCTGGT